>LVTN01000741.1:14980-27170 GCA_001649415.1 Musa itinerans
CCACTAATTCCCCCCCCCCCCCCCTCTTAGTACTCTTGATCCTAACAGTTGATGCATGATTTTGTTTATTATATAGGAAATTTTCATCATTTTTCTGATGCATAAGTTTTATGATGAATCGATATATTATCATTTCTTATTGAATTATTAATATTTATTTTATTTCATTAATATTGAAGATTACTTTAATGATTATTTTGAGGTTCCTACTAGCATATGTAGTTGCTGATATGTTTTTATCTTATATTTATTTTCAGAGTAATCTACTACTTTATAATAGATTTGAAGCTTGGGTGGAAGAGACATATGACATTTCATTAATATTGAAGATTACTTTAATGATTATTTTGAGGTTCCTACTAGCATATGTAGTTGCTGATATGTTTTTATCTTATATTTATTTTCAGAGTAATCTACTACTTTATAATAGATTTGAAGCTTGGGTGGAAGAGACATATGACCCTACCAAGAAGATGTTGTCATTTTTCTAATTAATAGAATATTTACGATTGTAAAGACAAGGATTTAAATTTAAAGACGAATGAAAAAAAAAAAAAGAGGGAGTTTATTATGTAAATTATGAATAATAAATTACTAATTTATTATTCTTTTTATAAATTTGGGATGTTACAAATTTATTTATTTATTTATTTTGGATCATATCTTTCAACACATTCAGAACCAAGTAGATAAACATCACTTTATTTATCATTTATAAATATTTATTATAATTCATTTATTCATCAAATCATAAGTAGAAAAGTAAACATAGTGATGTAACTTCAATAATCATCCAAGTGGCTATCTAGCGGTAGAGGAAGGACCGCTCTCCACTTGAATCCGATTAAGTACTAGAGGGAGGTTCCTCTGAAAATAAAAAACAAAAAAAATTCAGTAATGTTGAGTAGGAACCCCAAAAGTCAACTCAAAATGAATACGTAATCAAAATTCAATCATCCCATTGGCGTATATCAAATTGGATCATATCTTTCAACACATTCAGAACCAAGTAGATAAACATCACTTTATTCATCATTTATAAATATTTATTACAATTCATTTATTCATCAAATCATAAGTAGAAAAGTAAACATAGTGATGTAACTTCAATAATCATCCAAGTGGCTATCTAGCGATAGAGGAAGGACCACTCTCCACTTGAATCTGATTTAGTACTAGAGGGAGGTTGGTCTGAAAATAAAAAACAAAGAAAATTCAGCAATGTTGAGTAGGAACCCCAAAAGTCAACTCGAAATGAATACATAATCAAAATTCAATCATCCCATTGGCGTATATCAAATACACGAAAGAGCACTTCCCCAATAGCGGATGGAGAGGCTTTATCATAGGGGATGAGTTTGTGTTCTCCCAACAGCGGATGAAAACAAACTCATATCACACTCCCAACAGCAGATGGAGTGGTGTCCCTTACTTGCCAAAGTAGGGACATGTTCCTCCAAATAATGGATAGAGGAACCATCCAACTGCCACGTCTAATGGCCCGCTAATCCCCGAAGAGAATCGTCCTACTTGCTCTCGATAGGGAAATAACATAATCTCACACTAGTCATGTCTATATTGAAATGAAATAACATATTTAAAACACCTCTTTCAAATATCATCAATATCAAATAATACAAATTAGCCCTCAATTGACTTGAACTATAGTTTAATCGATTCAATTAAACTTGATTTACTAGAACTTAACTGAACCGATCTCTAATTCTCATTTAACTGGTCTGGAACAACTCTAGACTAATATAATTTGGACTAGATTAGGTTCAATTTATGTTAAATTGATTTGAGTAAGTCAATCAATTCGGAATCACCCTGAATCAATCAAGACTAATCAAGCCTAGTTTAGTTCAATTAATATTTGGGCTCAAATCCAACAATGATATTGGGCCAGGCTTGGCCAGCCCATGTACTAATCATGTGTATTACACATGATTGGGCGTACATCACACCAGGCTAGCCTATCCTTGGCCCATGGATTGGTCATATGAGCAATTTCAATCCAATTCATATCCAATTTCATACCACAACATATATTCACTAACAATTATATAAACAAAAACATAATAACACATCAAAAGATATATTATGAGATAAACTTTAATACAAGGAAATAAACTTCTAAATTTAAATAGAAATCATACATTCAACATATGTATAATTTAAATATATTTAATCAAATAAATTTTAAATCATTCAAAATATCACATTTCAATTTTCAGATCAAAGAATATCAAAAATTTTAGATAACATATTTTAATCTAACAAAAATTTTAATCCAAATAAGATTAAAGGTAAGTTGTAATGCTATGAAATATCATATATTTAATATATAAAACATATAAATTTTTAACATGTTTAAATCTAAAAATAAAAACCATAAGCAGGGATCAAAGAACATTATAAAAACTTCAGCTAATAGATTTTAATACAATAATAAAAGAAATTGACATTTAAAGAATTGATAAATATTTTTAAACTATAAAACTTTCAACATTTAAAGAATCAAAATAAAAACTAAAACTTTTATTTTCAATAAAGGTAGAGAAACCTACCTCTCGTCAACAAAGTGTAACTCCTCGTTCCTCCTATTGTTGGGCTCAGCTAAGTGAGAAACGATGGAGAGAAATCCCTCCCCTTAAATAGGAGGAGGTGAGCCTCCATTAAAGGAAATTTATTTTAATTTTTATATTTATTTAATATAAATTATTTCTATTTAATATACTAACAAATATGATATCACCTTATTTGGAATGTTTAATAGTTATTTCCTAATTCATAATAACAAACAAGGAAATCGATTAAGATTTTCTAAATTACAATGGCAAGTAAGGAAAAAAATTAATTCCTAACTTAACTATTTAATTTGATTACATTTCTCCCCTCCTATAGGAAATTTGGTCTCCAAATTTAGCTCACCTTAATAGAATAGATGAGGATACTGCTCTCGTATATCTTCTTCTCTTTCCCACGTTGCCTCTTGGTCTGAATGGTATTGCCAACAAATCTTTACCAAATGTATAATTTTATTCCTTAGAACATGTTCTTTCCTTTCCAAGATTTGGATTGGTCATTCTTCAAAAGTGGCATCATCTCTTAGTTGTAGAGGTTGGTAAGATATGACATGTGATGAATCCCTAATATATCTTCGAAGCATAGACACATGGAATATATCATGGATGCTAGCCAAAGCCGAGGGCAATGCCAATCTATACGCTACAAGCCTAACCTTTTGTAAGATCTCAAATGGGCGAATGAATTTTGGGCCTAACTTTCCCTTTTGACCAACCCTCATAACTCTCTTGGTTGGCGACACTTTTAAGAAGACTACTCACTAACTTCGAACTCTATATCTCTTTGCCTTTGATCTGCATAACTTTTCTGGCGATTTTGAGTAGTTAATAATCTTTGGCATATAATTCGAACATTATCAGCATCTTTTTGAATTAATTAAGGTCCCAAAAAGCTTCTATTCTCCTTCCTCATCCCAATATACAAGTGATCTACACTTTCTTTCATAAAGAGCTTCAAATGGAGCCATCTATATGCTAGAGTGGTAACTATTATTATAAGAAAACTCAATTAGGTGCAAGTGCATATCCCAACTCCCACCAAAGTCCAAAGAACATGCTCTTAAGAGATTATCAAGAGTTTGTATTGTCCTTTCTGATTGGCCATCATTTTGGGGGTGAAAAGCTATATTAAACTTTAACTGTATGCCCAAAGATTTTGTAGATTTTCCCAAAACTTAGAGGTGAACCTTGGATCTCTATCTGAGATAATGCTAACTGGCACCTCATGATATCGAATAATTTCCTTAATATATAAGCTTGCTAGTTTTTCCAATGAATACTTCTTGTTAACAAGGAGGAAGTGAGCAGATTTAGTAAGTATGTCTACTACTACCCAAATTCCGTCATATCCTTTCACAGTCTTGGGTAATCCTATCACAAAATCCATAGTGACTTGCTCCCACTTCCATTCAGGAATCGAATTCTTTTGCAATTTTCCCGCAAGCACTCAATGTTCTACCTTCACCTGTTGGCATATCAGACATTTAGAAATAAACTCTACTATATCTCTCTTCATACCACGCCACTAGTAGTTTTGGTATAAATCTCGATACATCTTAGTAGTCCCGGGATGGATATTAAATTTTGATCTATATGCTTCCTCCAATAATTGCATCTTTACTGGATGGCTTTCAGGAACACAAAGTCGGTTATGGAATGTAATAGAACCATCTTCAGCTTGGAGGAATTCGGGTCTAGATCCTTGAACTATATCCTTAACTATCATCTAAAGATATATATCTTTCTTCTACCCTTCTTTAACCTTTTTTACCAAATTTGATTATTCCATCGGACACACAAGAAAACCTTTATTTGTGTCCGATAGAAGTTTAAGTTTTAAGTCTGCCAACTCCGTCATCATAGAATTCCTAAAAATATGTCACATTCTAAATTTTTTTTTTTTGGATCATATCTTTCCACACATTCAAAGCTAAATAGATAAACATCACTTTATTCATCATTTATAAATATTTATTATAATTCATTTATTCATCAAATCACAAGTAGAAAAGTAAACATAGTGATATTAACTTCAATAATCATACAAGTGGCTCTACGTAGCAGTAGAGGAAAGTTTGCTTTCTATTAGAATCTAATTTATTACTAGATAGAGGCTACTCTGAAAATCAAAAATAAAGAAAATTCAGTAACGCTGAGTAGGAACCCCAAAAGTCAACTCAAAATAAATACATGATCAAAATTCAATCATCCCATTAGCGCAAATCAAATACTCAAAGGAGCACTCCCCCAATAGCGGATGGAGAGGCTTTATCCTATGGGATGAGTTTGTGTTCTCCCAATAGCAGATTGAGGCAAACTCATATCGCACTCCTAACAGCGGATGGAGTGGTATCCCTAACCCACCAAAGTAGGGACACGTTCCTCCCAATAACAGATGGAGGAACCGTCCAACCACAACGTCTGATGACCCGCTAATCCCCGAAGGGAATCGCTCTACATGCTCTCAATAAGGAAATAACATAATCTCACACTAGTCATATCTATATCGAGATGAAATAATACATTTAAAACATCTCTTTCAAATATCATCAATATCAAATAATATAAAGTAGCCCTCAATTAACTCTAACTATAGTTCAATCGATCCAATTGAACATGATTTACTAGAACCTAACTGAACCGATCTCTAATCCTCATTTAACTAGTTTGGAACCATCTTAGACTAGTATAATTTAGACTAGATTAGGTTCAATTTAGGTTAAACTGACTTGAATAAGTCAATCAATTCAAAATCACCCTGAATCGATCTAGACTAATCAAACATAGGTTAGTTCAATTAATATTTAGGCTCAAATCCAACAGTGATATTGGGCTAGGTTGAGCCAACCCATATATTGGTCATGTACATTACACAAGACTGGGCATGCATCACACCAGGCTAGCCCAGCACTGGCCTATGGACTGGTCATGTGAGTCGCATGTGACCACCCAATATGGTTAAGCTGGGTTAGCCTACAAGCTAGGGCCTGACCCATGGGTTGGGCCTGGCCTACGAGCTGGGCTTGGCTAGTGGGCTATGGCCTAACTTATGGGTTGAGCCTGACCTGTGAGCAATTTCTATCCAATTCATATCCAATTTCATATCACAACATATATTCACTAATAATTATATAAACAAAAACATAATAACACATCAAAAGATATATTGTGAGATAAGCTTTAATACAAGAAAATAACCTTCTAAATTCAAATAGAAATCATACTTTCAACACATGTATAATTTAAACATATTTTAGTCAAATAAATTTTAAATCATTCATAATAGTACATTTTAATTTTTAGATTAAAGAATATCAAAAATTTTAGATAACATATTTTAATCTAACAAAAATTTTAATCTAAATAAGATTAAAGGTAAGCTATAATGCTAGGAAATATCATATATTTAACACATAAAATATATAAATTTTTAACATATTTAAATCTAAAAATAAAAACCATTAGTCGGGGTCAAAGAACATTATAAGAACTTCAGCCGATAGATTTTAATACAATAATAAAAAATTTTGATATTTAAAGAATTGATAAATATTTTCAAACTACAAAACTTTCAACATTTAAAGAATCAAAATAAGAACTAAAATTTTTATTTTCAAGAAAGGTAGGGTAACCTACCTCTCGTTAATAGGGTGTAACTCCTCGTTCCTCCTATTGTTGGGCTCGGCTAAGTGAGGAACGAATGAGAGAAATCCCTCCCCTTAAATAGGAGGAGGTGAGCCTCCGTTAAAGAAAATTTATTTTATTTTTTATATTTATTTAATATAAATTATTTCTATTTAATATATTAACAAATATGATATCACTCTATTTGAAATGCTTAATATTTTTTTTTTGTAAGAATGCTTAATAGTTATTTCCTAATTTGTAATAATAAACAAAGAAATAGATTAAGATTTCCTAAATTAAATGGCAAGTAAGGAAAAAAATTAATTCGTAACTTAACTATTTGATTTGATTATATTTCTTCCCTCCTAAGGAAAATTTGGTCCCCAAATTTAGCTCACCTTAATAGAATAAATGAGGATACTACTCTCGCACATCTTTTTCTCTTTTCCACATTGCCTCGAATGGTGTTGCCAACAAATCTTTAGCAAATGTATAATTTTATTCCTTAGAATATGTTCTTTCCTTTCCAAGATCTGGGTTAGTTGTTCTTCAAAAGTGATAAGATCTAGGTTGGTTATTCTTTAAAAGTGACATCATCTCTTAGTTGTAGAGGTTGGTAAGATATGACATTTGATGAATCAGTAAATTTATCACATCCTGGATTTATAAAAAGAATAATAAATTAGTAATTTATTATTCATAATTTACATACTAAACTCCCTTTTTTTTCATTCGTCTTTGAATTCAAATTCTTATTTTTGTTAGGATCAAGAGTGACACTAAGAAGGGGGGTGAATTAGTGCAACGAAAAATTCTTCGATTTCGAAAAATATTTTGTACGTTCGATTGAAACCGATTTGGAAAGATAACAACTTGGACGTATGAGAGTGTAAATATAGTGAAAGCAAGAGGAGGAGAAGAAGCAGTTTGCTATGAAATTATTTGTAGTTAAAGTAAATTGCACCAAAGGAAAAGCAAACCAAAATTTAGAGTGGTTCGGTCAATGTGAACTACATCTACTTTCGGATTCCTCCTCGTCGAGGTCACCGACGTCCACTAAAGGCCTTCCTTCAATAGGCAAAGGCCAACCACCTTTTACAGCTCTTTTCTCCTTTTGTCGGGTTTAGGAGATAACCCTTACAACTTTCTCTCCTCTTTCTTGGATGGTTACAAGGCTAAGAGATGGAAGAGGAAAACTCTAGCACTTTTACACCCCAATGATTCAAGATTATAATCACACTTAGGTACCCTTTCATGTAGAAAAGGGTAGGGTATTTATAGACCCCAATGGCTTTAAAAATAGAACCAAAAAGCATATAATTCTGGATTTTTGAGGTATTGGCGGTACCACTGTCATTACTGGTCGGTACCATCGCCTGACACCTTACACTATACAGTACCACCTCCCAATCTGGGCGGTACCACCACTTGACAGAGCTTAGAGACCGAGCTCTGGCGGTACCATCGCCTGACAGGGGTGGTACCATCGCCCAGAATTCCTAGGAGACCGAGTCTCTTAAGCGGTGCCACCGCTAGCTATATTTTCAGGGGCTGAATGGGCTGTTCAATCTAGCCCAATTCAGCCCTGTTAAGGGACCAGTTGGCCCCTAATTAAGTTAGTGGGATCACCTCACAATCCTATCTTAATCTACGATTAAGACAAGCAATTAGTCTAGTACGTCGATTTCTCTTTCAGCGATCCTCCGGCGAAATTCTCGGCGAGTCTTCCGGCGTTCTTCCAACGAACTCCCGACCCACTCTCGGCTAGTCTTCCGACGTGCTTCTGGTGATCTCCCGATAAGCATTCGGCGAGTCTTCCAGCGTGCTTCCGATGATCTCATGATGAACTCTTGGCGAGCTCTCGGTATATCGTCTGAATCTTCGACTCCGACCCATCATCTGCTTTATGCCTTACTGCTATCATAGTTAATCCTAAACACTTATCTCAATACATGGATTTAGATCAAATAATTTACCAATTGATTTCATCATCAAAATATGAGATTCAACAATCTCCCACTTTTTTGATGATGACAACAAATTAGTGAAGGAGTTAATCTTAACTCCTCCTATCTATATACCATACTTGAGAAAATATAAACTTGAATTCATAACCTTGAATTCAATCTTTGATTGAAATTAGAAATATTATGCATCATCATAATTTCAAGTCATCAAGATATTTAAATACATAAACACTTCATGCATTTATAAAAAGTTTCGACATAGACTTTCATCACTACTTGCATGAGGTAATATCATTAGTGCTTGTGGCACTCAAAAGTTAAGAATCCGATATTACATCATGTATGATTAAAAATTCTCAATATTCAATAGAGATCATAATCATCATAGAAATTTTCAACATCAAAGTAAACACGATATTGCATCATTGTATGATAACATGCTCATCATCACAACATCATAAAAAATTTTAGTATCAAAGCATAGAATTTCAGCATCAAAGTAAGTATCATTTTAAGTTTACAACATCAAGGTAAACAACATAGGATTACAACATCAAAGTAAGCAGAATAAAGTAGAGGGGGATTTCGTCCACTTCTCCCCCTTTGTTATCAGCAAAAAGACAACTATTCAGGTGATGGCGAGTCAAAGTGTCTAAACAAGGTATTGAGTTATCGATGAATCTGCTGCAACTCAGTCAAAATTTGATCTTGGCGTTGTTCGAGTCGATCTTAACGTTGTTCAAATCAATCCATCCGAGTCCCTATGTCATCGATAGATGAGGGAGGTGCTTGCTCTACTGGAGGTAATGCCTCAAAGGGACCAGTTGGAGGAGATTGATTACCCCTAAAAATTGGTGTTTCAGGTTCTAGTTCTGGTTGGAGGGGATCAGTCCTTTTCGGCAGTCTAGTCCATATACCATTTCTGATTGTGCATCTCAACCGTCGAAGTAGGTTTCTATTTATGATACTAAATCTATCTAGTTTTATAACTTCTTCGTTGGGTTGAATAGCAATATCATAGGCCTGGAGTAGTCTTGTGATTAAGCCATCATATGGAAGCATCATGTCCTTTTTTGATAGTTCAATCAAGTTTTGTTGGATTAGGTAACCAAAACAATTGTTATGTCCCTTCATAATCCAATACATGGTACCTAATTCCATTTAGCTTATTTCATCATGATGATATTGTTTTGGCAGAATGATACTTATTAGGATGTGATGAAGTATTTTGGTGCTTAAAGGCAGTAAATATTCGTAGCTTTTTGAAAGAATAGTTAAGTTAGGATTACCAAAAATTATTCCTAAGGCATCAACGTAAGTAGTCCCAACTAATTCTTCATCCCATTGTCCTCTAAAATAACACCCTCTTTCTTTTACCAAAATTTCTATGATGTTGCAAATTATGCTTTCCGTAATGGGTATATGATGTCCTAAGAGATAGGTAGTTACCCTTTCATTTTCATCTACATGTAAATTATTGTAAAATAGCCTAACAAGTCTATGGTGGATAGGTTCACTCATTCGAATGATTAGGAGAATGTCTAGATTAACAAACCATTGAATAGGTTTCAAATCACTTAATTCATCTAAATCAACATATTTACCCTTATAAACATGTTTAGACTCTATGGATGAAAATTTTAGGGCATGTTGATTAGAATCGAAAAGTAGGGAGTCATAATTTTCATATAATCTCCTCTTCCCTTTATCCCTAGAGGATCTTCTAGAACCCATGAAGACTACAATTATGAAGGTAAATAAGGAGCAAGAATAAGTAATACAAAGGGGAAACAATTTGATTTAGAGAATACCTTAGCAGTTTATCCTTCTAGTGATTTTCAAAAGGTTGTTGGAGACTGTTCCTTGATCTAGTAGGAAGTGAGGATTTTTGAGTTGCTAGAGGGAGAGCAAGATGTTCAAGAGGTTTGGTGCTGTTTGGAGGAGTGCAGAATGTGTTGGGGTTGGTTCTATCGTCGGCCCTAACTTGATCTTTATAAAGGGCAGGTTGCGGGCGGTGGCACTACTAGCTGGGCGGTGCTACAGCGTGCCACCCATGACCACTAACGGTGCTACCGCCAGCTGTGCGGTGCCACCACCTATAGGCAGTGAGCACTGCTCACATAGTTGTGTGGTGCTGTCTGTGATTTTTATTGTTGTGAACCACACAACCTTATTTACATCATCATTTAAAATTTGCATATATAAAATGCATACCATACTCAAACATTATGTAGAACTCGTATTGAAAAATGCATACCATAAGTTCATGATTCACCATATAAAATTTGTACACAAGCATTGTAAACACTCGTACGAAAAAATTCATATGGCTCATTGCACACACTATAAGATCATGATTCAAGTGAGAGATTTTATAAAAATTGAGAAAGTCTAAAAAACCAAATTCAACAAATTCATCCATTCGGACAATTTAACATCCCTAATTTCCTTCTAATGAAATCAAATTATTCTTCACTTAAGGATTTTGTAAAGATATCGGCCAATTGATGTTTCGTATCAATAAACTCTAATATTATATCATGATTATTAACAAGATCTCGTATGAAGTGATGCCTAATGTCAATGTGTATAGTTCTAGAGTGTTGAATAGGATTTTTTGTTAAACATATCGTACTTGTATTGTCACATTTTATTGGAATATTCTGATGAAAAATTTTATAATCTTCTAATATATTTTTCATCCATACAACTTGTGCACAACATGCACTTGTCGCAATGTATTCGGCTTCGGTTGTGGATAGTGTAATCGAATTTTATTTCTTGGAGGACCAAGAGACAAATGTGTGTCCTAAAAATTGATATGTTCCGGATGTGCTTTTTCTATCTATTCGGCACCCAACAAAATTAGCATCGGTGTAACCAAGCAATTCAAAATTTTTTAATTTTGGATACCATAATCCTAGATTAGTGGTTCCTTTAAGATATCTAAGAATTCTTTAACTTCTTTAAGATAAGATAGCTTAGGATTAGATTAAAGCCTAGCACAAAGTCCTACACTAAACATGATATCTGGTCTAGTTATGGTAGGTATAGCAAACTACCTATCATACCCCTATAGGCTTTTTGATCAAAGCTTTCTCTACCTTCGTCAATGTCTAACTTAGTGGAGGTACTCATAGGAGTATTGATGTCCTTTGAACTACCCATATTAAACCATTTTAATAAGTCTAATGTATATTTTGTTTGACTAATAAAAATACCATCCTTAAGTTGTTTGATTTGTAAGCCTAAAAAGAAGGTTAGTTCCCCCATTAGGCTCATTTCAAACTCTGGACTCATGCTTTTGGTAAATGATTCACATAAGGATTCATTTGTAGAGCCAAAAATAATGTCATCAACATAAATTTGAAAAATGAGAAAATTATTTTTAAAATTTTTAATAAACAATGTAGTGTCGACCTTGCCTTTAGAGAAATTATTTAGAATAAGAAAATATCTAAGTCTCTCATACCAAGCCCTTTGGGCTTATTTTAAACCATAGAGAGCTTTAGTCAATTTACACACATGATTGGAAAACTTATCATTCTCAAATCCGGGAGGTTGTTCAACATAAACTTTTTCGAAAATAAAGTCATTAAGAAAAGCACTTTTAACATCCATTTGAAACAACTTAAAATTATGACTACTAGCATAGGCAAGGAACATCCTTATAATTTCTAATCGAGAAACAGGAGCGAAGGTTTCTTCATAATCGATACCTTCTTCTTGGTTGAAACCTTATGCCACTAATCTAGCCTTGTTTCTAACCACGATACCAAATTCATCTTGCTTGTTTCTAAAGAACCATTTAGTACCAATAACTAAATGGTCATTTGGTCTAGGAATAAGCTTCCATACCTCATTTCTCTCAAATTGATTCAATTCTTCTTGCATTATGATGACCCATGAATCACCTTTCATGGCCTCATCAATACATTTAAGTTCAATTTGGGAGTGAAAAGCAGCGTTGGCACAAAAATTCTTAAGAGAAGAACGAGTTTGAACCCC
>LVTN01000741.1:35882-52967 GCA_001649415.1 Musa itinerans
GTAATAGATGAATCTTTTCTGCAGCCTTTGAGCAGCAACTTGGAGGGAGGAACCCCTATAGAGTTCCAAGGAGGCCGATCCCCTAAAGAGATCAACCCCAAGTTTAGAATCTGCAAGGGTTCTAACATAAAGGAAGATCATTAGTGGATGCCGGTGGCCTCGACGGAAGAGGAATCGGGGGAGTGGATGTAGGTCACGATTGACCGAACCACTATAAACTACCGTTTCTCTGGGCAGGATTTTTTTGTTGCAGCTTATCTTACTGCAAACTTTCATACTTACTTTATTACCTTTGCTGCACATCTTCATGAATACGCATTCAAGTTAAGCTTTCCGAGTTCGGTTTTTTATCGTGAGAAAGATTTATCCAAAACCAACGTTTTAATCCGCTGCACTAATTCACCCCCCCCTCTTAGTGCCACTCCGGTCCTAACAGACGGTTCCACTTGTTGGGTCACTATTTGGGCCTTTCACTTGGCCCAACACAGTCCAAACTTGGGTCTAATTAACCCCTAATTGAGTTGGCCCAATTCCAACCCAATTATGTGCTAACTATTGATTCTAAGACATTTACTAAGCTAAATAAGTTCGTAAGTCTAAGTTTCTTCCAGCGAACTTCCGATGATCTCTCGGTAATATTCCAGCGGACTCCCAACAAGCTCCTGGACTTCATGACGATCTTCTTGGCGAGTTCCAACGAGCTTCTTTAGCAAGCTCCTGGACTTCTTGATTAATTCCGGAAGAACTTCCGATAAACATCCGGACTTCCGATGAACTCTCGAACTCACAATGAAAACTTGTTCTTGACTCTAGGACTTCATTTTGCTTTATGCCTTAATCACTATCGTAGTTAATCCTGCACACTTAAAACCTACTTTGATCTACACAATTATTACAAGGAAAATCAAATGTTGTCCAGCATGTCATTGGTACATCGGTGCTTCGTCCGAATCTTTGGCGTATCATCCTCTCTTGCAGCCTATTGCTCAATTGGCTAGTTGACCTCTACAACTCCAATTTACTTAGTGTAATTTCTGCTCTTCTTGGCCCGATGCCCGAACCCATGTCCTAAAGCCTTCTACCGATATGTTGACCGATCCTTCAACTCGACGTCTAATCTTCTGACATGTTTCTCTCCGACCCAACATGATTCTTCCTGCTTTAATTGTCTCTCCTTGATCGAAGCTTCCAACGTCACTCAAAACGTAAATCAAATCATAAACACCATCAATTGGTTTCATCATCAAAATCTGAGAGACAATAATTTCATCCCGATATAGACATGACAAGTGTGAGATTATGTTATTTTTCCACTGAGAGCAGGTAAGGCGATTCCCTTCGGGGATTAGCAGGCCATCAAACGTGGTGGTTGTATGGTTTCTCTATCCGCTATTAGGAGGAACGTGTCCTTACTTTGGCGGGTGAGGGATACCACTCCATATGTTGTTGGGAGTGTGATATGAGTTTTCCTCCATCCGCTGTTGGGAGAATACAAACTCATCCTGTAGGATAAAGCCTCTCCATCCGCTATTGGAGGAGTGCTCCTTCGGATATTTGATATACGCTATTGGGATGATTGAATTTTGATCATGTATTCATTTTGAGTTGACTTTTGGGGTTCCTACTTAGCGTTGCTGAATTTTTTTTGTTTTTTATTTTCAGATTAGCCTCCCTCTAATACTAAATCGGATTCTAATGGAGAGCGGACCTTCTTCTAGCACTAAGTAGAGCCACTTAGATGATTATTGAAGTTAACATCACTATGTTTACTTTTTTACTTATGATTAGATGAATAAATAAATTATAATAAATATTTATAAATGATGAATAAAGTGATGTTTATCTACTTGGCTCTAAACGTGTGGAAAGATATGATCCAAAAAAAAATCCAAAATGTGACATCTTTTTATGGTATTAGAGCATGGTCTAGGGCCTATAGGTATATTAGGTCCCTTAATTTACTCTAACCAATGATTGTCTTTAACCTGTTATAGGAGTAATGGAGCCAATTCCATATATTAGTGGTCCTGTCACTTGGGGTGCTCATGGTCGTAATGCTACTAGTCTACGCACTCGGAGAGGTGTTCGAACAAACAATAACTTGGAAGTTCCATGCATCATAGAGCAAACCAAATCCTCACGTACACCTGTAACTAGAAAAGTAGAACCGTAATGGAATATGATCATTATTTCATTGAGTTGGCTTAGTTCTCTCCACATATTGCTTTCAATGAAAATCAAAGAGCTCGTCATTTTGAGAGGGGACTTCGATCATCAATTAGAAAATTTGTTGCAGTACTGATTTTACCAACATATGCTGAAGTGTTAAATCGAGCTCTGGTGGTGGAGAAATTAGATAATGAATTACAATAAGTAAAGGATCAAAAGCGACCTTTTTGTGCTACACCATTTGCGTATGGCAGATCACATTCTGGACCCTCAAAGAAAGGCAAAGGCAAATAGTTTAGGCATCAATAAGTAGGAGCTCCTAGTAATTAAGTTGTCATAAGATGCTATTTCTATGGGAAGATAGATCATGTTTCTACCTCATGCCCCATGGGACAACGTGTATGTTTTTATTGTCAACAACCGAGGCACATGTCGAAGGACTGCCCTCGGAAGCAACATCAACGCTAAGCTCCACCCCAAACAGCTGGACAACAATAGCTAGGACCTAAAGAGGGAGGACAGGCAAGAGTCTACGCACTGATTCATCAAGGTGCTAAAGCCTCGGGATCTATTATTAAAGGTATCATCACACTCTATGGTATGCCAGCATTTGTGCTTATAGATTCTGGTTCTACGTATTCTTTTATATGACCCTATTTTGCTATGAAACTGCATAGGAATCGTGAGACAATGAGTAATGCATTAATGGTAGTAACACTAGTTGAAAACTCTTTGATAGTTGATCAAATATATAGAAACTATGTTATTACTATTGAAACTTACGATTTGCTAGTAGATCTTATTCTACTAGAATTTTAAAATTTCGATGCTATCTTGGGTATGGACTAGCTTTCAGTATACCATGTAAGTGTCGATTGTTTCCGAAAGACTATTACTTTCTCCCCCCTAGATCAACTATCTTTCAAGTTCATTGTGATTCAAGAAAAGTTTCCTTCTATTATTTCATTCTTAAGTGCTACCCAACTATTACTGAAAGGATGTCAAGGATATTTGGCCTTCATTTCTGGAGATGAATTTAAGAAACCAATATTAAAGGGCATCCCCATTGTACGGGATTTTTCAGATGTTTTTCCTAAAGATCTACTTGCACTACCACTAAATAGGCAGATTAAATTTACAATTGATCTTCTATCTGGCACTGCACCTATTTCAAAACTCCCATATAGAATGGCACCAATTGAGTTGGAGGAGTTAAAGAAACAGATCCAAGAGCTTTTGGATAAGGGTTTTATTCGACCCAATGTATCACCTTGGGGTGCCCCTATCCTATTTGTGAAGAAGAAAGATGGATCTATACGACTATGCATCGATTATAGACAACTCAACCAAGTGACTATAAAGAATAAATATCTCCTTCCCCAAATAAATGACCTATTTGATCAACTTCAAGGTACTTAGATATACTCGAAGATTGATTTGAGATCCAGGTATCATCAACTAAAGATAAGAGAAGGAGACATACAGAAAACTGCTTTTAGAAAAAGATATGGTCATTATTAATTCTAAATAATGCCTTTTGGACTCACAAATGCACCAGTTGTCTTCATGGATCTCATGAATAGGGTGTTCCACCCTTATCTTGATAAATATGTAATTGTGTTCATTGATGATATCTTGATCTACTCTAAAAGCAGAGCGGAGCATGAACACCATCTTAAGATAGTTCTGGAAGTCCTAAGATAAGAGAAACTATATGCCAAATTAAGCAAGTGCAATTTTTGGCTCAATGAAGTTATGTTTCTCGGTCATGTAATTTCGAGTGTTGGTATATCTGTTGACCCTCACAAGATTGAAGCTATGTTAAAATGGAAGTAGCCTTCTAATGTTTCGAAGACTAAAAGCTTCTTGGGTTTAGCTAGATACTATAGAAGATTCATAGAAGGCTTTTAAAAAATAGTAGCATCATTGACCAGGTTGACATAAAAGAATATAAAGTTCATGTGAGATGATAAATGTCAACAAAGTTTTCAAGAATTGAAGAAGAAATTAACCAGTGCTCCTATCTTAGTGATTCCTTCAGGGGGACAAGGTTTTGTATTGTATAGCGATGCCTCAATATAAGGGCTTGGTTGTGTTCGAATGTATAACGAAAGGGTGGTTGCTTATGCATCTAGGCAATTAAAGCCTTATGAGAAGAACTATCCTACTCAGGACTTAGAGTTAGCAGCTATCATTTTTGCAATGAAATTTGGAGGTATTATCCCTACGGATAAACTTTTAAAATCTTCATCGATCATAAGAGTCTCAAATATATTTTCACACAGAAATATTTAAATATGAGACAAAGAAGATGGTTGGACTTTCTAAAGGATTATGATTTTAATATCAACTATCATCTTGGGAAGGCTAATGTAGTTGTTGATGCCTTAAGCTGGAATACCTAAAGTCTTGTAGCCTATATAAATATTCAAAGGAATTCTATGATGATGGAGTTAGTACACTTAAAACTTAAACTTTTATTGGAGATAAATAAAGGTTTTCTTGCGTGTTTGATGGCACAATCATATTTGGAAGAAAAGATTAAATAAGGCCAGAAGGAAGATATATATCTTCATATAATAGTTAAAGAGATAGTTCAAGGATCTAGACCTAAATTCCTCCAAGCAGAAGATGGTTCTATTACATTCCAAAATCGACTTTGTGTTCTCGAAAGCCATTTAGTAAAGATGCCATTATTGGAGGAGGCATATATATCAAAATTTAATATCCATCTCGGGACTACTAAGATATATCAAGATTTATGTCAAAACTACTGGTGGCGTGGTATAAAGAGAGATATAGCAAAGTTTGTTTCTAAATGTCTGATATGCCAGCAGGTGAAGGTAGAACATCGAGTACCTACGGGAAAAGTGCAAAGGATTTCGATTCTTGAATGAAAATGGAAGCAAGTCACTATAGATTTTGTGACAGGATTACCCAAGACTTCGAAAGGATATGACGGAATTTAGGTAGTAGTAGACAAACTTGCTAAATCAGCTCACTTCCTCCCTATTAACAAGAAGTATTCATTGGATAAACTAGCAAGCTTATATATTAAGGAAATTATTCGATATCATGGGGTCCCAGTTAGCATTATCTTAAATAGAGATCCAAGGTTCACATCTAAGATTTGGGGAAGTTTACAAAAATCTTTGGGCACACAGCTAAAGTTTAATACAGCTTTTCACCCCCAAACTGATGGTCAATCTGAAAGGACAATACAAACTCTTGAAGATCTCTTAAGAGCATATGCTTTAGACTTTGGTAGGAGTTGGGATATGCACTTGCACCTAATTGAGTTTTCTTATAATAATAGTTACTACTCTAGCATACAAATGGCTCCATTTGAAGCTCTTTATGAAAGAAAGTGCATATCACCTGTATATTAGGATGAGGTAGGAGAACGAAAGTTTTTGGGACCTCAATTAATTCAAAAAGATGTTGATAATGTTTGAATTATATGCCAAAGATAATTAACAGCTCAAAGTCGTCAGAAAAGTTATGCAGATTGAAGGCAAAGAAATCTAGAGTTCGAAGTTGGTGAGTATGTCTTCTTAAAAGTGTCGTCAATCAAGGGAGTTATGAGGTTTGGTCAAAGGGGGAAGTTAGCCCCAAGATTCATTGGCTCATTTGAGATATTACAAAAGGTCGGACCTGTGGCATACAGATTGGCATTGCCCCCGGTTTTGGCTAGCATCCATGATGTATTCCATGTGTCTATATTAAGAAGATATATCAAAGATCCATCACATGTCATATCTTACCAATCTCTACAACTAAGAGATGATGCCACTTTTGAAAAACAACCAACCCAGATCTTGGAAAGGAAAGAACATGTTCTAAGGAATAAAATTATACATTTGGTAAAGATTTGTTGGCAACACCATTCAGACCAAGAGGCAACATGGGAAAGAGAAGAAGATATGTGAGAGTAGTATCCTCATCTATTCTATTAAAGTGAGCTAAATTTGGGGACCAAATTTCATATAGGAGGGGAGAAATGTAATTAAATCAAATAGTTAAGTTATGAATTTTTTTTTTTTCCTTACTTGCCATTGTAATTTAAGAAATCTTAATCTATTTCCTTGTTTGTTATTACGAATTAGGAAATAACTATTAAGCATTTCAAATAGGGTGATATCATATTTGTTAGTATATGAAATATAAATAATTCATATTAAATAAATATAAAAATTAAAATAAATTTTCTTTAATAGACTCTCACCTCCTCCTATTTAAGGGGAGGGATTTCTCTCCTTCGTTCCTCACTTAGCTGTACCCAACAACGAGAGGAACGAGGAGTTACACAACTAACGAGAGATAGGTTTCCCTATCTTTCTTAAAAATAAAAGTTTTTGTTTTTATTTTGATTCTTTAAATATTGAAAGTTTTTTAGTTTGAAAAATATTTATCAATTCTTTAAATGTCAAAATTTTTATTACTGCATTAAAATCTATCAGCTGAAGTTTTTATATTGTTCTTTGACCCCTACATAAGATTTTTATTTTTAGATTTAAATATATTAAAAATTTACATGTTTTATGTATTAAATATATGATATTTCCTAGCATTACGGCTTATCTTTAATCTTATCTGAATTAAACTTTTTGTTAGATTAAAATATGTTATCTAAAATTTTTAAAATTATGAATGATTTAAAATTTATTTGACTAGAATATGTTAAAATTATACATGTGTTGATAGTATGATTTCGAATTCTTATTGAATTTAGAATGTTATTTCCTTATATTAAAACTTATCTCTCAATCTTATCTTTTAATGTGTTATTATATTTTTTTTTGTTTATATAATTGTTAGTGAATATATGTTGTGGTATGAAATTGGATTGAAATCGCTCACAGGCCAAGCCCAACCCATAGGTCAGGCCAAAGCCCATAGGCCATACCTAGTCAATAGACTAGGCCCAGCTCGTAGGCCAAGCACAACCCATGGGTTTGGCCCTAGCCTGTAGACTAACCCAACCCAACCTTATTGGGCGGTCACATGCGACTCACATGACCAGTCCATGGGCCAAGGCTAGGTCAGCCTGGTGTGATGCATGCCCAGTCATGTGTAATGCACATGACAAGTATATGGGCTGGCCCAGCCTAACCTAATATTATTGTTGGATTTGAGCCCAAATATTGATTGAACTAAACCAGGTTTGATTAGTCTAGATCGATTCAGGGTGATTTCGAATTGATTGACTTATTCAAGTCAGTTTAACCTAAATTGAACCTAATCTAGTCTAAATTATACTAGTCTAGGGTAGTCCAGACTAGTTAAATGAGGATTAGAGATCGATTTAGTTAAGTTCTAGTAAATTGAGTTCAATTTGATCGATTGAATTATGGTTAGAGTTAATTGAGGGCTAATTTATATTATTTAATATTGACAATATTTGAAAGAGATGTTTTAAATATGTTATTTCATCCCGATATAGATATGACTAGTGTGAGATTATATTATTTCCCTGTTGAGAGCAAGTAGGGCAATTCCCTTCGGGGATTAGCGGGCCATCAGACATGGCGGTTCGACGGTTCCTCCATCCGATGTTGGGAGGAACGTGTCCCTACTTTAGTAGGTGAGGGACACCACTCCAATCGTTGTTGGGAGTGCGATATGAGTTTGCCTCCATTCGTTGTCGGGAGAATACAAACTCATCCCATAGGATAAAGCCTCTCCATCTGCTGTTAGGAGAGTGCTCCTTTGGGTATTTGATATATGCTAATGAGATGATTGAATTTTGATCATATATTTATTTTGAGTTGACTTTTGGGGTTCCTACTCAGCGTTGCTGAATTTTCTTTGGTTTTGATTTTCATAGCAGCCTCCCTCTAGTATTAAATCAGATTCCAATGGAGAGCGGACCTTCCTATACCGCTAGGCAGAGCCACTTGGATGATTATTGAAGTTAATATCACTATGTTTGCTTTTATACCTGTGATTTGATTAATAAATAAATTATAATAAATATTTATAAATGATGAATAAAGTGATGTTTATCTACGTGGCTCCAAATGTGTGGAAAGATATGATCAAAAAAAAAAATTCCAGGATGTGACATCTTTTTTTCCTAAATGACACCATAAAAAGATGTCACATCCTAGATTTTTTTTTTTTGATAATATCTTTCCACATATTCAGAGCAAGTAGATAAACATCACTTTATTCATCATTTATAAATATTTATTATAATTTATTTATTCATCAAATCATAAGTAGAAAACTAAACATAGTGATGTTAACTTCAATAATCATCCTAGTGGCTCTACCTAGTGGTAGAGGAAGTTCCGCTCTCCATTGGAATCCGATTTAGTACTATAGAAAGGCTACTATGAAAATCAAAAACAAAGAAAATTCAGCAACACTAAGTAGTTACCCAAAAAGTCAACTCAAAATGAATACATGATCAAAATTCAATCATCCCTTTGGCGTATATCAAATACCCGAAGGAGCACTCCCCCAACAGCGGATGGAGAGGCTTTATCCTATGAGATGAGTTTGTATTCTTCCAATAACATAATGAGGCAAACTCATATCGCACTCCCAACAGTGGATCGAGTGGTGTCTCTCACCTGCTAAAGTAGGGACACATTCCTCCCAACAACGGATGGAGGAACCGTCCAGCCGTCTTGTTTAACGGCCCGTTAATCCCCGAAGGAAATCGCCCTATATGCTCTCAGCAGGGAAATAACATAATCTTACACTGGTCATATCTATATCGGGATTAAATAACACATTTAAAACATCTCTTTCAAATATGATCAATATCAAATAATACAAATTAGCCCTTAATTGACTTGAACCATAGTTCAATCGATCCAATTAAACTCGATTTACTAGAACCTAACTGAACCAATCTCTAATCCTCATTTAACTGGTCTGGAACCACCCTAGACTAGTATAATTTGGACTAGATTAGGTTCAATTTGGGATAAACTGACTTGAATAAGTCAATTAATTCAAAATCACCCTGAATCGATCTAGACTAATCAAGCCTAGTTTAATTCACTTAATATTTGGGCTCAAATCTAACAATGATATTGGGCTAGGTTGGGCCTACCCATATACTGGTCATGTGCAATATACATGACTGGACATGCATCACACTAGGCTGGCTCAGCCCTGGCCCATGGACTGGTCATGTAAGTCGCATGTAACTGTCCAATATGGTTGGGCTAGGTTTGCCTATAGGCTAGGGCCTGACACATGGGTTGGGCTTGGCCTACGGGCTTAGCCTACGAGTTTAGCCTGTGAGCAATTTCAATTCAATTAATATCCAATTTCATACTACAACATATATTCACTAACAATTATATAAACAAAAACATAATAACACATCAAAAGATAGATTGTGAGATACGCTTTAATACAAGAAAATAACCTTCTAAATTCAAATATAAATCATACTTTCAACATATATATAATTTTAATATATTCTAGTCAAATAAATTTTAAATCATTTAGAATAGCACATTTTAATTTTTAGATCAAAGAATATCAAAAAGTTTAGATAACATATTTTAATCTAACAAAAATTTTAATCCAAATAAGATTAAAGGTAAGCTATAATGCTTGAAAATATTATATATTTAATACATAAAACATGTAAATTTTTAATTTGATTAAATATAAAAATAAAAACCATAAGCAAGGGTCAAAGAACATTATAAAAACTTCAACTAGTAGATTTTAATACAATAATAAAAAATTTTGACATTTAAAGAATTGATAAATATTTTTAAACTACAAAACTTTCAACATTTATATAATCAAAATAAAAACTAAAACTTTTATTTTCAAGAAAGGTAGGGAAACCTACCTCACGTCGGTAGGGTGTAACTCCTTGTTCCTCTCGTTGTTGGGCTCGGCTAAGTGAGGAACGAAGGAGAGAAATCCCTTCCCTTAAATAGGAGGAGGTGAGCCTCCATTAAAGGAAATTTATTTTAATTTTTATATTTATTTAATATGAATTATTTTTATTTAATATACTAATAAATATGATATCACTCTATTTGGAATGCTTAATAGTTATTTCCTAATTCATAATAACAAACAAAGAAATAGATTAAGATTTCTGAAATTACAATGGCAAGTAAAGAAAAAAATTAATTCCTAACTTAAATATTTGATTTGATTACATTTCTCCCCTTTTATAGGAAATTTAGTCCCCAAATTTAGCTCACCTTAATAGAATAGATGAGGATACTGCTATCGCATATCTTCTTCTTTTTCCCATATTGCCTCTTGGTCTAAATAGTGTTGCCAACAAATCTTTACCAAAGGTATAATTTTATTCCTTAGAACATATTTTTCTTTTCCAAGATATGGGTTGGTTGTTCTTCAAAAGTGGCATCATCTCTTAATTGTAGAGGTTGGTAAGATATTATATGTGATGGATCCCTGATATATCTTCGAAGCATAAACACATGGAATACATCATGTATGGTAGCCAAAGCCAAGGGCAATGCCAATCTATATGCCACAGGCCTGACCTTTTGTATTATCTCAAATGGGCCAATGAATCTTGGGGCTAACTTCTCCCTTTAACCAAACCTCATAACTCCCTTGGTTGGTGACACTTTTAAGAATATGTGCTCTCCAACTTCGAACTCTAAATCTCTTCGCCTTCGATCTGCATAACTTTTCTGACTACTTTGAGCTGTTAATAATCTTTGGCATATAATTCGAATATTATCAGCATCTTTTTGAATTAATAGAGGTCTCAAAAGCTTATTTTCTCCTACCTTATCCTAATATACAAGTGATCTACACTTTCTTTCATAAAGAGCTTCAAATTGAGCCATCTATATGATAGAGTGGTAACTATTATTATAAGAAAACTCAATTAGGTGCAAGTGCATATCCCAACTCCCACCAAAGTCTAAAGCACATGCTTTTAAGAGATCTTCAAGAGTTTGTATTGTCCTTTCAAATTGGCCATCAGTTTGGGGGTGAAAAGCTATACTAAACTTTAACTGCGTGCCCAAAGATTTTTGTAGACTTACCCAAAATTTAGAGGTGAATCTTGGATCTCTATCTGAGATAATGCTAACTAGCACTCCATGGTATCGAATAATTTTCTTAATATATAAGCTTGCTAGTTTATCCAATGAATACTTCTTGTTAACAAGGAGGAAGTGAGCAGATTTAGTAAGTATATCTACTACTATCCAAATTTCATCATATCCTTTCACAATCTAGGGTAATCCTATCACAAAATCTATAGTGACTTGCTCCCACTTCCATTTAGGAATCGAAATCCTTTGCAATTTTCCCTTAGGTACTTGATATTCTATCTTTACCTGCTGGCATATCAGACATTTAAAAACAAATTATGCTACATCTCTCTTCATACCACACCGCTAGTAGTTTTAGCATAAATCTCAATACATCTTAGTAGTCCTGGGATGGATATTAAATTTTGATCTATATGCCTCCTCCAATAATTGCATCTTTACTGGATGGCTTTTAGGAGCACAAAGTCGGTTGTGGAATGTAATAGAACCATCTTGGGCTTGGAGAAATTCGGGTCTAGATCTTTGAACTATCTCCTTAACTATCATCTGAAGATATGTATCTTCCTTCTAGCCTTCTTTAACCTTTTCTACCAAATATGATTGTGTCATCAGACACGCACGAAAACCTTTATTTATCTCCGGTAAAAGTTTAAGTTTTAAGTCTGCCAACCCTCTCATCATAGAATTCCTTTGAATATTCATATAGGTTATAAGACTATAGGAATTTCTACTTAAGTCATCAGCAACTACATTAGTCTTCTTAGGATGGTAGTTGATATTAAAATCATAATCCTTTAGAAAGTTCAATCATCTTCTTTGTCTCATAATTAAATCTTTCTGTGTAAAAATATATTTGAGACTCTTATAATCCGTGAAGATTTCAAAAGTTTGTCCATGGAGATAACACCTCCAAATTTTCAATACAAAAATAATAGCTACTAGCTCTAAGTCATGAGTATGATAGTTCTTCTCATGAGGATTTAATTTTGCATTAGAACACAACCAAGCCCCTGTAGTGAGGCATTACTATACACTACAAAACCTTGTCCCCCTGAAGGAATCACCAAGATAGGAGCACTAGTTAATTTCTTCTTCAATTCTTGAAAACTTCGTTAACATTTATCATCCCATACGAACTTTATATTCTTTTGTGTCAACCTGGTCAATGGTGTTGCTATTTTTAAAAAGCCTTCTACAAATCTTCTATAGTATCTAGACAAACCCAAGAAGCTTCTAGTCTCCGAAACATTAAAAGGCTGCTTCCATTTTAACACAGCTTCAATCTTGTGAGGGTCAATAGATATACCAGCACTCGAAATTACATGACCGAGAAACATTACTTCATTGAGCCATAAATTGCACTTGCTTAATTTGGCATATAGTTTCTATTACCTTAGGACTTCCAGAAATGTCTTAAGATGGTGTTTATGCTCCGCTTTGCTTTTGGAGTAGATCAAGATATCATCAATGAACACAATTACAAATTTATCAAGATAAGGGTGAAACACCCTATTCATAAGATCCATGAAGGCAGCTGGTGCATTTGTGAGTCCAAAAGGCATTACTAAGAATTCATAATAACCATATCTTGTTCTAAAAGCAGTTTTTTATATATCTCCTTCCCTTATCTTCAGTTGATGATACTCGGATCTCAAATCAATCTTCCAGTATACCTAAGTACCTTGAAGTTGATCAAATAGGTCATCTATTCGGGGAAGGGGATATTTATTCTCTATAGTCACTTGGTTGAGTTGTCTATAATCAATGCATAGTCAGATAAATCCATCTTTTTTCTTTACAAATAGGATAGGAGCACTCCAAGTTGATACACTGGGTCGAATAAAACCCTTGTCCAAAAGCTCTTGGATTTGTTTTTTTAACTCCTCAAACTCAATTGGTGCCATTCTATATGGGGGTTTAGAAATAGGTGTAGTGCCAAGTAGAAGATCAATTATAAATTCAATCTGTCTATTTGATGGTAGTACAAGTAGATCTTCAAGAAAAACATCTAGAAAATCTCGTATAATGGGGATGTCCTTTAATACTAGCTTCTTAGATTCTTCTCTAGAAATGAAGGCCAAGTAACCTTGATATCCTTTCAGTAATAGTTGGGTAACACTCAAGGCTAAAATAATATAATGGAACTTTTCTTAAATCCCAATGAACTTGAAAGATGGTTGATCTAGGGGTGAGAATGTAATAGTCTTCCGAAAATAATCGATAGTTGCATGGTATGCTGAAAGCCAATCCATACCCAAGATAGCATCGAAATCTTGAAATTCTATTGGCAAATCATGACTTTCAATAGTAATAACGTAGTTTCTATATATTTGATCAACTATTAAAGAGTTTTCAATAGGTGTTACTACCATTAATGCATTACTCATTGTCTCATGATTCCTATACAGTTTCATAACAAAATAGGGTGATATAAAAGAATGCGTAGAACTAGAATCTATAAGCACAGATGCTGGCATACCACAGAGTGTGATGATACCTTTAATAATAGATCCCGATGCTTTAGCATCTTGATGAGTCAATGTGTAGACTCTTACCTGTCCTCCCTCTCTAGGTCCTATATGTTGTTATCCAATTGCTTGGGGTGGAGCTTGGTGTTGATGTTGCTTCCGAGGGTAATCTTTCGACATGTGCCTCGGTTGTTGATAATAAAAAAATACATATTGTCCCATGGGGCATGAGGTGGAAACATGATCTGTCTTCCCATAGAAATAGCATCTTATGATGACTTGATTACTAGGAGCTCCTGCTTATTGATGCCTAAACTATTTGCCTTTGCCTTTCTTCGAGGGTCCAAAATGTAATCCCCCATACGTAGATGGTGCAGCACTAAAAGGTCGCTTTCGATCCTTTGCTTGTTATAGTTCATTATCCAATTTCTCCACCACCATAGCTCGATTTAACACTTCAGCATATTTTGGTAAAATCAGTACTACAACGGTCTTTCTAATTGATGATCGAAGTCCCCTCTCAAAATGACGAGCTCTTTGATTTTTATTGAAAGCAATATGTGGAGAGAACTAAGCCAACTTAGTGAAATAATGATCATATTTCATTATGATTCTACTTCCCTGGTGGATGCTAAGAAACTCTTGTTGCTTCATAATACAAACCGAATTAGGAAAGAACTGCTCATAAAATGCATCCTTAAACTGCTCCCAAGTCACCACATTACCTCAAACCTATAGCATCCTCCTTTCTGAGGTCCACCAAGTGTCTACCTTCCCTTCCAAAATGAAAGAAGCAAAAGGCACTTTCTGATTTTCCCTACATTCGATAGCTTCGAATGTCTTTTCTACTTGACGAATCCAACGTTCAGCAAAGATTGGATCTAGCTTGCCCTCAAAAACTAGTGGTCCCAATCTTTTAAAGTGATCTAAGGTATTATTCCTACCCCGTGGAATTTCATCTCGTTCCTCCTAACGCTACTCTAATAGCATTGAAAACTCCGTGTACGTCATCTGGAGCATTGACGGGTGCTGGGGCATGAGGTGCATTCTGCGAAGTCAGAGAAGCTGGCCCATAATTAGTGACAGGTATATATGAGGACTGGGTTTGCTTTATAATGCGTGGAACTTCCAAGGTATTGTTTGTTCGAACACCTCACCGAGTGCGTAGACTAGTAACATTGCGACCATGAGCACCCCAAGTGATAGGACTGCTAATCTCTATAATTGGCTCTATTACTCTTATAATAGGTTAAAGATAATTATCGGTTAGAGTCAATCAAGGGACCTAATACACCTACAGGCCCTAGACCATGCTCTGATACCATAAAAGGATGTTACATCTTGGATTTTTTTTTTGATCATATCTTTCCACACATTCAGAGCCATGTAGATAAACATCGCTTTATTCATCATTTATAAATATTTATTATAATTCATTTATTCATCAAATCATAAGTAGAAAAGTAAATATAGTGATGTTAACTTCAATAATCATCCAAGTGGCTCTACCTAATAGTAGAGGAATGTCCGCTCTCCACTAGAATCTGATTTAGTACTAGAGGGAGGCTACTCTAAAAATCAAAAATAAAGAAAATTCAGCAACGCTGAGTAGGAACCCCAAAAGTCAACTCAAAATGAATACATGATCAAAATTCAATCATCCCATTAGCGTATATCAAATACCCGAAGGAGCACTCCCCCAACAGCGGATGGAGAGGCTTTATCCTACTGGATGAGTTTGTGTTCTCCCAACAACGGATGGAGGCAAACTCATATCGCACTCCCAACAACAGATGGAGTGATGTCCCTCACCCGCCAAAGTAGGGACATGTTCTTCCCAATAACATATGGAGGAACCGTCCAACCGCTATGTTTGATGACTTGCTAATCCCCGAAGGGAACCGCCCTACCTGTTCTCGATAGGGAAATAACATAATCTCACACTAGTCATGTCTATATCAGGATGAAATAACATATTTAAAACATTTCTTTCAAATATCATCAATATCAAATAATACAAGTTAGCCCTCAATTAACTTGAACCATAGTTCAATCGATCCAGTTGAACTCGATTTAGTAGAACCTAACTGAATCGATCTCTAATCCTCATTTAACTAGTCTAGAACTACCCTAAACTAGTATAATTTAGACTAGATTATGTTCAATTTATGTTAAACTGACTTGAATAAGTCAATCAATTCGGAAGCACCCTGAATCGATCTAGACTAATCAAGCCTAGTTTAGTTTAATCAATATTTTGGCTCAAATCTAATAATGATATTGGGCTAGGTTAGGCCAGCCCATATACTGGTCATGTGCATTACACATGATTGGGTATGCATCACACCAAGTTGGCCCAACTCTAGCCCATGGACTAGTCATGTGAGTCGTATGTGATCGACCAATATGGTTGTGTTGGGTTAGCCTATGGGCTAGGGCCTGACCCGTGGGTTGGGCTTGGCCTACAGGCTAGGCCTAATCTGCTGATTGGGTCTGGCCAATGGGTTATGGCCTGAACTATGAGTTGAGCTTGGCTTGTGAGCGATCTCAATCCAATTCATATCCAATTTCATACCACAATATATATTCGCTAACAATTATATAAACAAAAAAAAACATAATAACATATTAAAAAATAATATTGGGAGATAACCTTTAATATAAGGAAATAACGTTCTAAATTCAATAAAAATTAGAAATCATACTTTCAACACATGTATAATTTCAACATATTCTAGTCAAATAAATTTTAAATCATTCAAAATACTAAAAATTTTAGATAACTTATTTTAATCTAACAAAAATTTAAATCTAGATAAGATTAAAGATAAGCCATAATGCTAGGAAATATCATATATTTAATACATAAAATATGTATATTTTTAATATGTTTAAATCTAAAAATAAAAACCTTAAGCGGGGGTCAAAGAACATTATAAAAACTTAGGTGGATAGATTTTAATATAATAATAAAAATTTTGATATTTAAATAATTGATAAATATTTTTCATACTCTAAAACTTTCAACATTTAAAGAATCAAAATAAAAACTAAAACTTTTATTTTCAAGAAAGATAAATAAACCTACTTCTCATCAACATGGTATAACTCCATGTTTCTCCCGTTGTTGGGTTTGGCTAAGTGAGCAACGAAAGAAAGAAATCTCTCCCCTTAAATAGGAGGAGGTGAGTCTCCATTAAAGAAATTTTTTTTAATTTTTATATTTATTTAATATAAATTATTTCTATTTAATATGCTAATAAATATAATATCAACTTATTTGGAATGTTTAATAGTTATTTCCTAATTTGTAATAATAAACAAGGAAAAAGATTAAGATTTCCTAACTTAACTAATTAATTCATAATTAGAATAGCAAATAAGAAAAAACTTATTTCAATCATGTCATATTTAGATTTTGATTT
>LVTN01000741.1:60169-83562 GCA_001649415.1 Musa itinerans
GTAACCTCCCCGCCCAGGCGGTGCCACCGCCTGGCTCTCGGGTGCTAGGCGGTGCAACCGCCCAGTCTGGAGGTTCCACCGCCCGACACTTGGTTTCTTGGTTGGGCTTCAAACTTAGCCCAAACCAAGTCCAAGTTTGGGCCCAGTTGGCCCCTACTTGGGTCATAGGATTAACACCTAATCCTAGCCCTATTTAACGTGCTAACTACAATTTTAAAGATATTTTCTAAGCTATTACAAAGTCCATAAGTCAAGACTTCTTCCGGCGAGCTTTCGGCGAACTTCCGTCGGTCTTCCGATAAACTCTCGGAAACCATTCTGCGGACTCCCGGCAAGCTCGTAGACTTCACGATTTGATCTTGGCGAGTTCCGACGAGCTTCTTCGGCAAGCTCCGATCTTTCTTGGTGAGCTCCGTGAACTTCCGACGAACCTTTTGGTGAGCTTCCGAAAAACCCTTCGGCAAGCTCCCTACTCATTCTCGGCTAGTTCCGGCAGCATTCCCGACGAACCTTCGGACTTCCGTCGAACTCTCGAGCTCCCAACGAATCCTTCGTGCTTGACTCCGGTACTTTGTTTCGCTTTATGTCTTCATTGTTATCGTAGTTAATCCTGCACACACAAGACAAAACTCTACTCCGATCTAGACAATTATTACAACGCGAATTGACATTCTGTTGCCCGGCACGTCATTGGTTGGCGCTTCATCCGATTCTTCAGCGCATCATCCTCTCTTGCGGCTTGTTGCCCAATCGGTGGTTGACCTCCGCAATCCCGATATCCTTGGCGCAATTCCGCTCTCCTTGGCCCGATGCTCGACGTCCGAAGCCTTCTGCTGTCCAATATCCTGACGTGATCTCCTCCAGCGCAACGTCAATTCCTCCTGCATCAACTGTCTAATCATAATCGAGTAGACCTGCATCACTCAAAATGCAATTAAACATCTAAACACAATCAATTAGTTTCATCATCAAAATCCGAGATTCAATATAATCAAGATAAAAATGTAGTGAATTAAACTATAAAATTCCCTAAAATCAATAAAAATATATTAAAAAAAAGTATGGAGTAACTATTTATGTCATTTAATTCTAAGGTTAATTCAATAAGTTTTTAGGTTCTACACTCATCAATAAACTATGTCATATTTGATTACATAATAAAGTATAGTACAATTAATTTATATATACATACATATACATATAATATATAACTTGGATATTTTTCACAAAGCTAGTTTTGTGGCTCAACTAACTTGTCCAATTTAGACATTGTATTTTTCTTCCATATGACAATCTCCAATCTCCACCACATGGGTTGATTTTTTGATCTTGTCTCAAAATTAATAATAGGGGAAATAATTAAAGAAAGAAAAAAAAAAGAAACACTCAGTACATGCAATAATACGAAGTCAATAAGAGATTAATTCACAAAGTTTGATCATATAAACATAGAATCCATGTTCATTACACTGGTTGGCAGTGAGACCTTAAAAGATTTTACTAAGAACTATAAATTAATATTAAAATATCCTCAATCAATTTCAAATAATTGGAACAACATGGTTTATCGCCACTAAAAGTCAAATTATTCTCCATGAGGTCTTGTGGTTTTTAATATATCCTTATAATTTTAATATACTTCTCATATAAACGGGGAATCAGATTCATGACCATATCGAGATCGTCACCGTCCATCACCTTTAACTCCATGAAAATATCTCCTTATACGTGGAGTGCTCCCATTGGCTGATCTCTCCTATATATATTCTTCAAGGCCCGTCGTTCTGTAATCAATTACCCGTTGATTGATCCTGGCAACTGATGGCCGAGGAGAAGCACCACCACCACCACTTCTTTCACCACCACAAGAACGAGGAGGATGAGAAGCCCGCCGAGGAGGTGATCTACTCTGACACCGCCTACACCAGCGGCGGCGGCGTTTACGCTGCTGATGATGCTTACACCGGCGGCGAGTACTCGACTGGCTACGGGCAGACCGCCGGTGGAGCTTATGCCGACGATGCAGATTATGCCGGCAGCGGATATACCACTGGTTACTCCCAGACAGCCGAGGAAGCGGTGGTGACGGAGTCGTCCACCGACGAGTACGAGAAGTATAAGGAGGAGAAGCAGCACGAGCACAAGGAGCACGTCGGCGAGATGGGCGCCCTCGCCGCCGGTGCCTTTGCATTGGTAACTCCATCCTTATCTTTTGCACATCATTCATAGCTTTGGATTCGATCTTATGGAGATGCATGACGAGTGCAGTACGAGAAGCACGAGGCGAAGAAGGACCCGGGGCACGCGCACAGGCACAAGATAGTGGAGGAGATCGCTGCCGCGGTTGCAGTGGGCGGCGGAGGGTACGCCTTTCACGAGCACCACGAGAAGAAGGAAGCCAAGGAAGAGACCAAAGAGGCTCACGAGAGAAAACACCATCATTTCTTCTAAGAGCACATGACACCATGGATGTTTAGCCACCACGGTCCTTGTGTGTTACGCCTCTTTCTCACTCTCTCGGTTACACCGAGTTGTCTGTGTGTGACCGTCTATATGTGTTACATGTTTGCTATAAACTTGTTTTATGATTATGTTTCCTTGTCATAATATACAACTTTATGCGTTTGTTTTCTTGTGTTAATCCAAAGAAATATGTGTAATTGTTTCTTGTTGGTCAAAATGTTTCTGTGCAAGTTGAGAACAATGTCAATCTCTTTTCTCAAATCTTGTAACTCAATCGAGAACCTAAGGTTTAGAGCAGACTATAGAGTTCAACTCTAAATGATTGTGTATGATTCCTGAGTTCACTTGAATTGAGCATTATTTTAATTTAATTTCTTCTAAGAGCCTATCGAACACAATTTAATTGAATTGTGTGTTATACCTCTTTTTCTCTCTTTCTCTCTCTGTGAGTTACACCTATATAAGAGTTGGTCTGTTTGTGACATTCTCTATGTGTTACATTTTTGTTATAAACTTATTTTATGATTACATGTTTCGTTATCTTAATACACAATTTTATGTGTTTGTTTCCTTGTCTTAATCTAAAGAAATATGTATACTTATTTTTTGTTGGTCAAAATATTTTTGCACAAATTAAGAATAATATTAATCTTTTTTCTCAAAAACTCAATCCGGAACCCAAGGTTTAGAGCATACTATAGAGTTTAACTCTTGGGTGATTTCAAAAAAGCTAGAATAAAATCTTGGGTGATTTAAAAAAAAAAACTCTCCTTTTTACCTTTCTTTTAATTAAAGGTGCCTACTGACTTTATTTTTATCATAAGGCGCTTCTATTTTGAAAATACCAAAAATATTTCTATGCAAATATTGTAAATTCTATTTAAAAACACTGTAAATGTCCCAAATAAATTTTTAATCTCAATCAAACTAATTATAAGTCTAAAAATTTGATGTTATAATAATTTATAAATAATTACAATCAAAGAGACATAATATGATATCACTTATAATTTTTTTTAAATGGTTTTATAGTATTTTTGATACCTTAATAAAAATATTATAATGCTATTAAAAAACACTGAAAGTGAGTCAAATGAAATAAAAATATACTAAAAACTATTTGATATGTCATACTAGGATTTATATATGTATTTATATTAGTTTAGAAATAATATTATCTATTAGGTATAAAAAATTGGCTTCTCATAATGTTTTGATAACTATAATAAAAAATATTATAAGGTTTACTTGAAAACATTATATCTTGTCAATCGGCTTGCATCACTACAACCCTATTAATCAACGGTCCATAAGGCATCTCCAAATGAAAACTGAGAGGTATTTTGGGTATTATATGAAATAGAGGTACTATTCGAGTAAAACAAAAATAAAAATATCTTTTGAAATAAAAAAGCAAAAAAAAAATCAGAAAATTATCCTAAAATATTTTAACCCTCTTTTGGTTTTATGTCATGATGGAGATCCTATAAAATTTGCATCATGACCATCTCAAATGTATTTTTATGAATTATATATATATATATATTTCTATTTAGTTAAATCAGGTGATTGATATGATATTATCGTAAGATGAATTGTCGTGCTATCACTTCAGCTGACCACAATTGATTACAAAGTATCTCAACTACCTCATTAAGTAGGCCATAATTTTCATGGATCTCACCGCTTTATCCCCCACTGTTTTGTAGATAAAGTTTTTGGCATTTAGATAGGAAAATCTTTTGTCTAGATTTTATGTTCATAAATTCTGGAATCTTGAGAAATTGAGTCTGTTAATACTAGCACTGCATGGACGGGTAGCAAGATAATTAAAAATATTGTGAACAATATTTAAATGCAATTGATTGATTATATAAAATGGTCGATAACAAAAAAAAAAAAAGATTTATATAGTCTAACCAAACCCAAATAGCTCGCTCGGACAATACTTGAAGGTAGGAGCCGTATGCAGCTGTTGTTCTATTGGATTTTGTGGCCAAGGATGTCAGAACTAGATACGGTGAAGACAGCAGGGTGTAGTTGGATTGATCTAGATGGAAGATTGCAGGCTTTCTTTGAAAGGAAGGATTCCTCTCTCATCCCTTCACCAGAAGTTGTTCATGTGATGTTAAATGGGTTGCTGACTCCAGCTGAGTAATTTGGATCGGCAATTGTGACTTTTTCTTCCCTTTTCTTATGCCAAGAATTTTGAAGATGTTGGAAAGACTGGGAGTTCTCTCGCGTCCCAACTCTGTTACATTCTGTGGCACTTTTGTTCGACAAGTTCTGTTTTGGAGGGGATGATGAAAATGACTCAGCAAGATGATGTGATATAAATATATATATATATATATATATATATATATATATATATATATATATATAAATAAATAAATGTTAAAGAATAGAAGCTTACAAAGTTTTATATTGATGTGAACTTAGATAAATGGTTGGTTTTATGGTTATGGTAATTCTTGCTCTTCTACGTTTATAAGTAGTTGTTAATAATTTTTATTTGACATTGTGTTTTGTAGAGTTATTGTAATATGTTAAATGATTATAAACGATAATATATATATATATATATATATATGAATAAATACAAGTAGCAGAATTAAATTCAATCACAATCAAATAGAACATCAAGATTTATGTGGAAAACTCCTCCAATATGAGGGGTAAAAATCACATGATAAACCAGAGATAATCTATTATAAAAATAATAAATATATAAATCTCAATCTTTTGTCCAAAATCTAAACAATAATCATAAGAGAATAACTGGAATATAAGAATTACGTTACTATGCATAATATCTAAATTCTCCCCAAGGAATCACAGTAAGAATCTACTATAAATATGGTCTAACATGAGACGAAAACACTGCCTAGATGATTAAGAACAGTCTCTCTACGTTGTCCTTGTCTTCTTCCATTCTCTTGTTTTTCTACCCTTTTCTTCTCTTTTTTGAATCACGTTGCTGCTGAAGTTTTTTACCCCTGCTATTGTAGTTTTTTGCCAATTTTCACAACCACCCAACCCCCTTATTAGATCTAGGGTTAGGTTAAAAGTGGGGTGAGCTATGGGTTAATAAAGCTCATTATGGGCTGAACTTGTGGGCTATCAGCTCAACGACCTCCCCCTTTAGCCCATAAGGGAGGCTGTCCTATGACTTCTCAATGTGAAGTCATGCCGACCAACTGTCGGCATATCTCCTGTCTTTCTTCTGGTAAGGTCTTTGCCAACAAGTCTGCTCCATTGTCATCTATATGAATTTTCTGAAGCTGCAACTATTTCTCTTCAAGTACATTTCAAATCCAGTGATATCTGACAACTATATACTTTGACTTGGAATGAAAAGTTGGGTTCTTATACAAATAGATGGCACTTTGGCTGTCATAATGCACCACATAATTTTTTTGTTTCAGCCCCAATTCTTATAAGAATTCTTTCATCCATAACATTTCTTTACAAACCCTGTAGCAGCAATATATTCTACCTCTATGGTAGAGAGAGAAATACACCTTTACAATTTGGATTGCCATGACACAGCTCCCCTTGGAAAAGTAAGTACAAAATCTGATGTGGACTTTCTCGTATCAATATCTCTTATCATATTTGTATTTGTGTAATCTATCAGCATAGGTGGTCCACCTCCAAAGTTTAAACAAACCTTAAAGCTCCCTCTGAGATATCTAAATATCCACTTCACTATTGCCCAATGCTCTTTGCTTAGATTTACAAGAAATCTACTAGTAATACTCACTGTATATGTGATGTCTGGCCTCATCCATATCATCACGTACATTAAACATCCAACTGATGGATTTTATTCTGAACACAACTTAAAGTGACTTGCAATAGGAGAACCAATTAGTTTTGCATGGCTTATACTAAACATTTTCAATACCTTCTCGATGTATTTCTCTTGTGATAACCAAATCTTCTTATTTTTTCTGTCACGAGAAATATGCATGCTTAGTATTTGCTTTGTTGGCCCCATGTCCTTCATTACAAAATACTCATTCAGTTCCTTCTTCAACCTGTCTATTTTAGACATATCTTTCCCAAGGATAAGCATGTCATCAACATAAAGTAAGAGAATAATAAAATCCTCACTAAACCATTTTGATGTATATATAATAATATGAAGCCGTTCTTTTGTATCCATTTTCAATCATAAATAAATCAAACTTTCTATACCACTATCTTAAAGCTTGCTTCAGCCCATACAAGCTCTTCCTCAACTTGTAGACAAATTTATCTTTACCTTTGACTTTGAAGCCTTCTGGTTGCTCCATATAAATTTCCTCCTCCAAAACACCATGAAGGAAAGCTATCTTCATATCTAACTGCTCAACCTCCAAGCCCTGGCTAACAACAATACCAAGAGCAACACGAATATAAGTCATTTTAACAATAGGAGAAAAAATCTCTTCAAAGTCAATACCTTTCTTTTGACCAAAGCCTTTCACAACCAATCTAGTTTTATACTTTGGTTGAGAACAATATTCTTGAGTCTTAAACCTAAAACTCACTTGTTTTTCAATGTCTTCATTTCCTTTAGTAGTTGCACTAAATCATAAGTGTGGTTCTTAGCATTCATTTCTTCTTGCATAGTAACTTACCACTTCTTTTTTTGCTTACTTTCAATTATTTTCTAGTAATTCTCTGGTTCATCTTCATCAATAAGCATCACATACTCATCTATAGAGTATCTTATGGAAGGTTGATGTTGTCTAGAAGATATTCTCAACTAAGGTTCTGTGGGAAGTTGCCCTCCAACTTCTTTTTGCTCAACATGTCCTGCAGGTAGATCAACATCGAGTTTTACACCATCTTCCTGCATATCTCCCTTATCACCCTGATATACTGGAGGAGTAATTGGGTCACAATATGCTAATCCTTCTGGAGAAGTTTTGGCTAGTGCCTTCTTCTTCAAATCCTCAAAGGTTTGATTATTAAAGAAGACCACATCTTTACTTCTAAACACTTTTTGCTTTTCTAGATCCCAAAGCCTATAACCAAACTGTTCATGCGAGTATCCAAGAAAATACATTCTTTAGTCTTATCATCTAGCTTGGACCTCTCATTGTCTAGAATATGTGTAAATACATGACAACCAAATATTCACAAATACTTGTAATCTCTTTCTTTGACCATACATGCTCTGCAATATTACCATCTAGGGCTGTACATAGTGACAAGTTGATCACATCAACTACAATCCTCAAAGCCTTATCCCAAAATTTTTAGGTAGCTTGGCTTATGAAAGCATACATCTGATCTTTTCCATGATGGTGAAGTTCATCGACTCTGCAATAGCATTATGTTGAGGTGTATAGGAACTGTCATCTCATGTTGGATGTCATATAACTTGTAATACTCATTAAATAATCCTATGTACTCACCACTATTATCTGATCATATGCATTTCAATTGCCTTTCTGCCTCCCTTTTAACTTTGACATAAAACCCTTTAAAGACATTAATAATATGATCTTTGGTCTTCAAAGCATATGCCTAAACTTTTCTGAAAAAATCATCTATAAAAGTGATAAAATAAAGTGCACAACTGATACTAGGAACATTAATAGATCCAACAAGACTTTTTGTTCTCAAAGAATCACATACATCTGTATAAACACGGTTTAAGACATGTATTTTTTTAGACAAAGCAGGACTAGCAAATGAAACTCTATGTTATTTACCAACCAAACAATCAATATAAGGGTTCCGATGTGTACCTCTAAGGTCTAGCAATACCTCTTTATTGGAAAGAGCATGCAGTCCCTTCTCGCTCATGTGTTTTAATTGCCTATGTCACAACTCCATGCTGAAGTCTTTCTCTATAGCATTCAGTTGCTCACCATAAGCTTTGGCCTACAACTTGCATAAGGTGTGACATTTCTTTCCACTAGTCACAATAAGAGAACCCTTACTGAGCTTTCATTGCCCTTTGTAAAATATGTTATTATAGTCTTTATCATCTAGTCTTCCAACTGAAATTAAATTCAACCTCATGTCAACCACATGTCTCGCATCCTTTAAGCACCAATTTACAGCTAAAGTTGGTCTTTATATGGATATAACCCATGCCAATGATGTCCGTCGTACCATAGTTACCCATCTTGACAACACCAAAATTTTCAGACCTGTGGATAGCAAAAAACTCCCTCCATAGTGTAGCATGATAAGAAGCACCTGTGTCAATCACCCACTCAAGATCCTGACACACAAGAAAAAATATCATCAGAAGGAGACAATCAAATAATCACCATATTATACTATAGTTGTAGTATTATCTTTTGACTCTGTAGACTCCACTTTTTTTCTTTTTTTCTAGCTCTTCTTAGGTTGCATACATTAGTTCTTATAATGTCCTTTCTCACCACAGTTATAGCAAATAATATCTTTTCTTGATCTTGACTTGCTTCTACCCATGAGTGAATTGCTTCTATCCTTAGACTTTAACTTTCCTTTGTTCTCTGAGATAAGTTTCTATGAATCATTTTGAGATATTGCTGAATTCTTTCTTCTCAACTCCTCATTCTATAAACTACTTGTTACTTGATTCATGGTGACAATACCATCTGGCACATAATTACTGAGGGAAACCACTAGTGTCTCCCAACTTTTTGGTAGAGAACTAAGAAGTAACAATGCTTGTAACTCATCATCAAGAGATATTTTCATAGGAGATAACTAGTTAGTGATACTTTGCATTTCATTCAAATGCTCAGCAATAGAAGCATCCTCTTTATATTTCAGGTTTACAAGTTTTTTGATCAAAAAAGCTTTATTGCTAGTTGTTTTTCTTTCATATAAACCTTCTAACTTTTTCCAAAGAGAATATACATAACTTTTAGTAGAAACATGGTGAAAGACATTGTCATTGAGCCATTGTCAAATAAACCCAACTGTTTTTTGGTTTAACCTCTTCCACTCATTATCTGTCATAGTTGTCGGCTTTGCGCTATCCCCCTGTAAAGGTCCATATAAATCTTTATCATACAAGAGATCTTTCATTCTTGGTTTCCATATCATCGAATTATTTCCATTCAAGCTAATCATGCGAGAAACACTACCGGCCTCCATGTTCGAACACAAAATTAAATCACCAAAACCCTGCTTTGATACCAGTTGATGAGATATAAAAAGAGAAATATACTTTATATACGAACAAATGCAGGCAGGCCGTAACATGTAATAAAATTAAATGAAATCACAATCATATAGAACACTAAGATTTATGTAGAAAACCCATCCAACGTGAAGGGTAAAAACTATTGGGAAATCTTGGGAGCGACATCACATGCGCAGCGGAAGAACAGAAAACAAAATTCCTAATTCCCAAAGATTGGTATGCAAAAATTCGTGAAACAGAAAAACCATGTGTGAGATAGATTATATTACCTAGGGAGATCGTATATCCCTGAATCCCGACAAATCTCTAGGAGAGAGTGAAGGAGGTCAAGCATCCTCCTCTCTAGTAGTGATACATATAGTATGGCTACGATGACGCTCCTCAAAACTCCAGGCCTGCTCTGAGGTGGAGAGGGGGAGGAGAATATGAGAGGAAGTAAAAGGCTCTTCTAGCCTATGAACTATTGAATCCCTCCTATTTATAGAGGTCTCATGTCAACTTAACCCTAATGGATCCTCCCTATTAGGTATTAGATCTTCATTCAACTATCCAAGCCTCTTATATTAGTGGATCTCTATCCAATAATCTTTCATTGGCTCTTATTATATCTCATCCATATGATCCAATAATTCAGGGGCTTATTGGATATCCAATAAGATAGGGGCTCCGGCGGATATCTTATATCCGAACCTTTACTCATCGCAATACCTACCATATGTGTGTAACTCTCTATGCCCAATATCGAACTGGCCATGAGTCATACCTGTCAGAACTCTTTTTAGCTTAGTGAATTATTATCTTCATAATAATTCACTCGACTCATCGACTGCGAACGTACTAGACCATTACGCCGTAGTCCCTAAACAATACAGAGGAATCCAATCCATTAGACCTATCTGTCCTTAGTTACCGTATACCTATAATCCCTCATCCATCTAATATCTCAGAGATCGTGTATCGGGCATAGTGCTGTTAGACTCATACGGTTTCTACTTGAGCCTCGCTCTAATCGGATTCTCGCGGAGAACTCTTTCTCTCTCAATTCGAATAACCCTGGTTAGGGATTTGTTTGAGCAAGAACACATGGAACATTTCTATAACATCCCTTATTTTTAAAAATTTTATAGATACTTGTTTGTAAATATAAGGATTAGCTAATAATTTTTTTATATTAAATAATTTTATATTAGAAGTTAATGGCTAGGGACCTAAATGTAAATCTTAGAAAATTGATATGATTTTTCAAAGATTCACATTAAGTTAAAAAAAAAATAGAAGACATGTGTCACTAGCTAACCTAAGTGTGGTGCCACCCATGTTGGTTCTATGGATGACACATAAGCCCCTTCCATGCATGCTTGCCACCTTACAATCCTTGTGTTAGCCAAACCTAAGTAATTAGATGAGAGATTAAAGAAAAACTTAACGAAGGAGGGATACTTGCTGCAACCAATGTGGGGAAGAGGAATTGAAGGAAGAAGAATAAGAAGAAGCTTTGCTTGAGGTTTTAAATCAATTTCTCCATATTTGAGAATCAAACTTTTCTAAGACAAGTGTTATAACCCCTTCTTTTTAAAATCTTGATCTCTGATTTCATCTTAATTCTGAAAACTTTGAAAGATTTTGGCTTCATACTTGATATTTCTATCATTTGGGAATAAAACGGTGAATCTGGAATTTTTCGAGATCTGACCTTTTTATATTGTTCTAACTATAACATTCTATACAGATTCTTGATTTTAGAAAAACTAAATGAATCCGAAAATAGACTCACAGCTCTTTCTTTTGATACTAATATTGATAAATTTGGATTCTATGTACCTATCGTAAATGTTATTTTAATTGACTCTATAAAATCTGTAAAACAGAGACTATTAGTTTTGACCTTTTAGTACTCTCTTGATTATAACTCTCTATTTAAAATTCTGATTTAATTGAAACATAATTTATTAGAAAATAGACTCGTAGGCTTTTTTATACATATATTATTTGAATGAATTAGAGTATAAATGCCTATTGAATTATCTATTCAAATCAACTCTATAAATTCTGCAAAATAGAGATAATGTTCTCTGACCTTTGGTTACTAAATTATATATAACTCTTTATTGGAAACTCCGATTCATACAAAACTTAAGTTATCAAAAATTAGATTGATACATCTTTCGAATGACTCCGTTTTGTATAAATTGGAGTATAATTAATTATCCGAACAATTCATGCAATATGTCTCTCAAATTTTGTCAGAATCAAGCTTTGATCGATTTTGCCTATTCTTGATTCATATCTTTGGAAATTGATTTTAGCTAAAATCCTTACTTCAGTTTAGCTTTACATTATTACTTCAAATTTTTGTATGCTTTTGTCCTATAAGTATTTGCCTACCTAAATCTATTATGTAAACTTTATGTTTGCATCGCAATGTTTCATATAGGCACATACATTACATTGTTCCGCATGTGTTTCCGATATGTGCCAACTTTATTATTCATAATGCCCTTTTATACTCTGGTGTTTATGAAATTATTTGGACTTTTTCTAGAAATAGTAAAGGGATTATGTGGACCTTTGCTAGAAATGGTAAAATGATTATCTAGACCTTTGCCAGAAATGGTAAAAGGTATATGCTTAGAGCCCACGATGCTCTAGATTATGTTTGGTGGTCATTCAGAAATGAATGGACCAAATTATGTTTGGGATCCCACTTCACCTTCTATCTGTTTGACGTAATATCCAAAGCTTTGGTTATATGCTTCTATGTGTGCTTTGGATAAGAATGAAATGTATGCAACGTCAAATGCGACATTTGAGCTTCTGTTTTGTATTTATTCTTTAATATATTCTGAAATGCTTCTAATACTTCTGAAACATTCCATATGTCATTGATATATTCCGAAGCATTTCATCCGCCATTGATATGTTCCGAAATGTTTCATTTGTTATTGATATGCTCCAAAATGTTTCATATGTCATTGATATATGAAATGCTCCTTACATATTTGATATGCTTTGAAATATTCAATATGTCATAGATATGCTTCTTATGCCAATGATATGCTCCAATTAGCCCTTACTCAATTGTTATGAACAAAACATGCTTCGAATAAAATGACATTGTAACTCTGCATTTGTCGAGTTGCTATCTTTAAACTCTTGTATCTCTACCTTATATTTTGAAATCTTATTTGTTCAAAACTATCATCTTTACCACATATATATTAGTCATTTGCTGAGCTTTATATGCTTACTCTGTTGCTATATAATTTTTTTCAAGATAGCTTGTTGCTCGCGTAAATGTTTAAATTAGGCTAAGGCAGTGGAAAGCTAGAAGATTTTAGGGCAAAACTTTCGTACTTGATAGGTTGATATTGTATAAGTTCTGTGTAATGAAATATCAACGATAACTCTAAATTGATGTATCTTGTAAATATTTAAAAAGTACCTCTCATATCGGGGTTTTGGGAATGTTAAGTTTAAATTACGTAATGATATAAACATGTTGGATTTGTGATTGTATAGATTCTAATGCTTATGGATTTATGATGTGGTTATGGTTTAATTGAGTTGGTTTTAGATTTTGTGAATCATTAAGTGATATGATGTATGATATAAACTGTAAAGATTTTGTGAATTGTGGATTGTAGAGGTGAATGACTTAAATATTTTTTTCGTGGCCTCAAATGTGTGTTTAGATCCTGGATTATTTATTAAATTATAATATTATCAATTTTGAGTTAGGTTCACACCTCCTGAATGAGGATTAAATTTAGGGGGCATGATAATTTCTCTCATGATACCGAGAGTGGATAATCCTCTATCGACACTCAATAGTCCATGTAAGGTTGACTACCACTCTCGATGACCGGTTGTGCTAGATTTGGGACATACAAACCTATAAGTCTGGTATCAAATAGTGGAGCACTCATACAGAACATCCTTTGTGTCTCAAGTCTAAAGACCATATACACCACTGGGACTACGGAATCATTCTCTGACAATAAGGCATCATCAACCATTCAGCATTCCGTAAGCGGATCAATCAGTGAACTCATTCTCTAATAAGCACCTGTACTATATCCCTAGTGTCCCAACATGAGCAACTATGAGACCAACTACATCCATCATATAGATGGGCATACAGTACACCAATCTGTCCGATTATCTCGATGTTCATCTCGAGTAACCTATGATCAGGATTATTTAAGATCTGTGTTTAAAGGCAAATCAGTCTCATTATCGTGATCTCATCACGATTCGATTCCCATTGCACAGATCCATGGACATCACAATATATTTAAGCAACATGCAATATAAAGTGATAAAATATCAAATAATAATAAGCAAAAAGACTACGTGTCAAGTCACACGTGCCATCACTCACGTGATTGGTTTGCATGGCATCAATGACTAGCAAAAATCACCGGGCAAACCAGAGATAATCCACTATAAGAATAATGAATAGATAATTCTCAATCTTTAAACCCAAGCAACAATCACAAGAGAATAACTGGGATACAAGGATTACATCACTATGTTCAATATCCAAATTCTCCCCAAGTAATCACAATAAGAATCTACTATAAATCTGATTTAACCTGAGATGAGAACACTACCTAGATGATTGAGAACAGACTCTTTATGTTGTCCTTGTCTTCTTCTTTTTCCTTCTCTTATTTTTCTGTATTTTTCTCCTCTTTTTTGAATCACGTTGTTGTTGCAGTTTTCTACCCTTGCTGTTGTAGTTTTCTGCCAATTTTCACAGTCACCCCACCCCCTTTATTAGATCCAAGGTTAAGTTAAAAAAGGGATGAGATATTGTGGATTATCAGCCCAACACAAGATGCATTTGATTAATAGAATTTATTTAAATGGAATTGTACGGAGGAATAGCATGAGAGAGTGCTTTTACAATGTAATCAATCAAAGATGTAGTTCAGGGAGGATACAACTGGACATTCAACATAGATGATGACATACAGAAGCTACATTAGTGACATCACACTAGAGCTCACTTGGAGGTAAGAAAAGGATCATCCAATAATGTTCGGCTTCAAGTCTTGTTTACCAAGTTGTTGTATGCATTAAACAGGGCGCTAAACACATCTCCCTTCTTCTCGTCGGCAGCTGGACCTTCTTTAGGAATAGATTCCACTGGCTCCACCTTGGCAATCTGGTCTGAGGCCTTCTTTACTTGTGAATCCGTTGGTTCCACATCTCCAACACTTTCTTCAGAATTTGTTGGCGGAGAAGGTACCGAGGTCTTCAGCGGTGTGACATTTGCGATGGCTTCCTCAGGTTCTGATTCGAAGATTTCGACGAGTTGTTCTTCTGTTCCATCTTCTTCTACTGCTTCATCCATTTCATTGTGCTCGATCACTTCTTCCTTCACTTCCACCGTTTCGGGTGCAGCAGTCTCTGACACAACATGCTTATCGGTCTCGGTGGGTTCAGTAATCTCTTCATTCTGCAGGTCCCAATCGAGCCAATTTTAATTAGCATGAAGACCAAAGTCAAACTAGTTTTTGTGGACTCCATTAGTCACTCGGCATATCTAACTTTGTCGCTCACTATGACTAGACAAAAAAGCATTCGCAAACTTCAAATTGTAATTGCGATCTACACTCGGTCATCAAATCTCTGCCAAGAAGGTTGACGTTTAAGCAGAAAAGTAGTTCCATTCAGAAGCAAGGTTTGCCCCAGTGAAAATCAATCAGATTTACGACTGATTGTTCAAGGTTTCTAGATCATTATCATCTGAATCCAAGAAAGAGTGTCATGTTTTATGACAATAGCTGCCCTAATCCATGATTGTGAAAGATGATGTGAATCGAAACATATAAAGTCCCGATGTTATGGAAGCTAAACCACATGTTATTAGGCCTAGCTGGGCAAAAAAATTTAAAAGGCTGGACATTTCCATGCGTTATGGTAGCTAATATGTTACAGAGCCGGCCCTTGAAATAACATATAAAGTCCCGATGGCACATTCTAAATTAATAACCAGCAGTCTTCGAGTCAAAATGGTAGAAGCCATTTATTTAAGTATATTGCAACTCTCAAAGTGATCGAGTCTCAGCCTGGCAAAAGCTCACCTGGAGGGCATATAGACTTAAGACAGATACAACATATGCAATGTCAGATACTGTGTTGCTAATGTCAGATATGTAGTGGAGCATATAGATCCAATATGGATGGCAATGTCAAATACGTAGTGGAGCATATAGATCCAACATGGATGGCATCGAAGTGACACGAATCAACAAACCAGAACTTAAAGCTTGTCAGTATACAAGTGGTTGATAAGATAGCACCAATCACACCGTAGATTAAATTCTATGTCCGCTTTGTAGAACATACTGATCTCGGGAGCCGACAAAAAAGATTTCAAGTGGCATTGCTTCAAACATCCCACACGCAATGTGACAGTCTAAATTAGTAGTCTCATTTCAAGATTGCTCTCTAGACTTTGTATGTTTCCTTGCATGAAAGCTTCCAAATCAGGTGTTTCTTCTTGATTAAGTCACACAGATAATTTACGATGGATGCAGGCACCGAAACACCGACATCTTAGGACTAATTTAGTTGGTTGCATCTACTTCCCACTATGCAGCCGAATTGATCGATAATCAGATGTCATACAGTCCCAAGATATAAAATATAACCAAATGTCATAAAGCTTGCGACTATTTTGTGTGCATCATATGAGAAGAAGACTGCGACACGCACCTCGAACAAGTCACCCAGCGACTTCTGCCCATTCTTATCCGGCGTCCCTTGTTTGGTGTCCTGCCCCGCCGCTGCCACCATCTCCTCCTGCTCCTCCTCCTTCCGGGCATCTTCCACCTCGGAACCAAGCGGCGAGGGCGGCTGCTCCAGCGGCAGGGGTGCGTCCCCCTGCGCCATCGGCTTCGTGGCGCACGCTCCCATGGTTCTCTCTTGCTAGCTCGCTCGTGCGCCCGTTGCCTGCCGCCCTGCTTTCGGAAGGGGGGGAGGAAAATGGAAGGAAGCCGAGGCAATATAACGACGGGGCGCAAGCTGGCGCTGTCATGCCGACGTTCCTTCTGCGCCGCAGGTTAAATATAGACTGCATGTTAGCTATTCCGAGGTTTGTTCCGCAGCGCAGAATATATATATATATATGGAAAGACGTATTTAGCAGCGGTTATAAATATAGATGAGAATGTTGAATTTAGTGATTTTAAAATTTATTGAATCCTTAGCAAATAGATATAATAAATCCATCATTATCAAAATAGTAATTTTAACTATAAATTTATTGGATAAGACCTTAAATCTTTAATTTATGATGAGTGAATCTAATACATCCTACCCGTCTTTTTTTCCAAAGCATCTTTGTGGATTACAATGATGGGTATTTGTTTATTCTCTACTTTTTAAAAATTATTATTATTATTATAAATATATATATTTCAATATTATTATACAAAAGCATTCATTAATATCTAAAAGTTAAACCAAAATATAATACCGTATATTTCATTTCATTTTTTAATTTTCTCATCAATAGACGCATAAATTATTATGGAAATACAAACTTTTGACATTTATAATTAAACTAAAAACCATTTATGTGTTTTTTCTCTTTTTAAACAGATATTATTATTGTGTAAGCACAAATTAATTCAATAGTGACAACAAATTAAACCAAAAGATAGCTTATCTATGCTAAAGCAATAAATAAATAAATAAAAGCTAAGAGATTTCAGATGGTGTGAAAATTGAAGGTAATATTCATGATATACTTATTTATGAAAAACAGTCTGATTAGATAAAATTTTTGCCGTTGATTGATTTTAATCTATTTTAACTAAGATGTTAAAGAAAATCAACCTTGATTAGATGTGATTTAGATTTATATTGTTTCTTCAGATTAAGTAGAATATATATATAATGTATATATATATATATATTATGTATATATATATATATTATGTATATATATATATATTATGTATATATATATATATGTATTATGTATATATATATATATATACATAATATATATATATATATGTTAAGTGTTAGGGTGGATTTGTCTTGGATAATAATTAGATTAACCTCATTTCCTGATTGTCTTTCAGTCTACCTCATTTCAAAAGCGTTCCTATATGCTCTATTTTAAATTTCCATACCATACTATTTTGTGGAAGTAATTAATGGCCTTCTTATTAAAAGCTGTAAAATACACATAAAATATGTATGCTTTTTAGTACTCAATTATCGTTTTTATAATCTAACAATAAATTTTGATGCAACCTTTTAAAAAATAAAATATTTGTCACTTTATATGAGAGTCATCTATAAGTTTTATGAAGTAAATTTTATTCCGATATGAGTGGTATAATAAAAACATATGGTGTACATAAATTTTCAGGTTGAAATACTGTCCAGTTCTTGCTAACTAATTATGTTAAAAGCAGTCAGTTCATTGATATTTGGTTCGGATAAGACTTCTTCATTTAGGGTTATACTGATTACTTATGACGAAAGAATTCCTTTTTGAAAATCATTTATTCAAATCAGTTTCTGACATATTCTCATAGACTTTTTGGCAATCATTTTTTTAAAGGAAAACTCATCTCCGATCAGATTTCATATATTTTTGCCCTTTATTGAAATTATGTTTCCCCATAGGCGATTTAAAGTTTAGAATTGCTCTATAATAAGTTAAATTATTTGGCAATCAGTTATGAAGGCAAGAATGATCCCCTTTTTATTTATTTATTTATTTTAAATAGATACCTTTAAATTATTATGTTACAATTAATTAATTCACATCATTTAAGGCTGCAGAAATAGGTGGAAAATAGTTTTGGGGGATATTAAAGCTCCATTATTTATTTTGTTGACTAAAAAAATTTGACTTTTCATAGGATTACATTGATTTTAATTCTTTATTTAAAATAAATGTAAACCTGATGAGAATAATTGAAAGTTAGATAACCCCGGAACCATTTAAAAACTCTGTGAATGATTTATTAACTCAGATTGACCACTTTTTCGTCTTTCTACCTTTGAACAGGACTCTACAGTTGAAATAATGTAAATTTTGGTTGTGGAGACAATTATTTAATGTTTCATTTTCCTCTTTTTTTGACTCAATTTTTCTTCACTTTGCTTAGATAATATTTTCTAATAATTTTCATGAAGAAGAATGTGGAAATAAGTTACTGATTTTCCACATGTTTATACTGATTTTGGACAGTTTATTAATGATTAGTATAATCCAATTCAAAATAAATATTAATCAGGTTCTTTAAAGGCTAGATCACCATGAAAACCTTGGGAATGAGTTATGGAGTCATGATTGATATATTTTTTTTTCCTTTTTTCTACTTTAAATGAGAATTTACAATTGATATATTTCAATTCATTTAACATTGATATTGTTTAAATTTTTAATTTTTAAAATTATTGACATGACTAATTAAAATATTAATATGTTAACCGTGTATCAAACTCATTGAGGGTTCAAAATTTCATTCAACATATTTTAATATATTAGGTGATTTAATTGGTAAAGAATTTGACGGCTCACTTAAAGTCGAGTTCAAATCATGTTTTAACCACTTGTCCTTTGCCTAAAAAAAATAATCATATCATCAAAAGCCTATTATACTTCTAGAATAGACAAAAAAAGATAATAAAAAAGAATTAAGCTTATCTGTTGCTTTACATTTTTATTAAATTATATTTGTTTATATATAGACCTATCCCTTTATGCAACAATACATTAATCAATAGAGACTTATAGTTTCATACGTTAATAAATTTGTATCATCATAATTTGATAAGGAAGAGAGAAGAAAAAAACATAGACATGCTAGATTGGAACGGATTATTATTATTATTATTATTATTATTATTATTATTATTATTATTATTATTATTATTATTGATCATTTGTATCATTGGCCACCGCTGAAGTGATTCTATGTCAATTTTATCATGAGCTAATCGTTTACAAAGTCTAAAGCACACCTATTTGGATATTTTATGGAAATGTATGGTATTCTTATTTTGTGGGTTTTTTTTTTTTGAAATTTTATTATTTATTCTTGAGTGATGAAAAAAATATTTAATCCATAGGGTGTACTTGTTTTCCTCGGTGAATAAAAGATATATTTGATTTGAAGTCTTAGTCATCTGAGTATCTTTCTTTGTCTATTGGATAAAAGATATAATTGATTTGAAATCAAAATCATCTAAGTATCTTTATGATAGGTATTTATCATACATACAATACATTATAGGTACCCATTGAAAATATTGATGATATTATCATACACTTTGATGAAGATGTACTTATCTTAGACTCTTGTCAAATATACATAATATATATATTTTTGTCTCTTATTTTGTCAAAGTAAAGTAATCATGGGTTATCGTTATTATTATTAATCATATTTTTGTAATTCCATACGTTGATATAAATCATGATAATTTGATAAGGAAGATAAGGAAAAAACGTAAATAAATAAACTAGATTGTAACTATACATATTAAAGGTGATTCAGTGTCAATTTCATTAGCAGCTTATGATTCTAAAGTGAACTCCATTTTAATGTTTGGCTGAGAACCCATAGTGGATTCAACCCATGATGGGCTTTAATAATCCATAGCCCAGTTCTTCTAAAATCTAATCCTAAATCATATTAAAGAGGGTGTGATGGTTATATTTTTAGGGGGCAGAAAAAGGCAGAAGACAGTTTTTTGCAGCAACAAAAATGAGGAGAAAAAGACAGAAATCCAAGGAGAAAGAAAGGGAAGAAAATAAGGACAATGCAGGGAGACTGTTCTCAATCATCTAGGCAGTGTTCTCATCTCAAGTTAGATCAAACCTATAGTAGATTCTTGTTGTGATTACTTGGGAGAGAATTTAGATATTATGCGTAGTGACGTGATCCTTGTATCCCAGTTATTCTCTTGTGATTGTTGCTAGGGTTTTGGGCAAGAGATTGAGATTTGTATATTCATTATTCTCATAGTGGATTATCTCTAGTTTATCCTGTGATTTTTACCCTTCACATTGAAGGGGTTTTCTACGTATATCTTGGTGTTCTATTTGATTGTGATTTTATTTAATTCCGTTGCATGTTATAGCCTGCTAGTATATGTTCATATACAAAAGTTTATTTCTCTTTATATCCCATCAACTGGTATCAATAATGTTTCTCACATGATTAGTTTGAATGAAAACAATTGGATGATATAGAAACCAAGAATGAAATATCTTTTGTATTGCAAAGATTTGTTTGGACCTTTGCAGGGGGATAGTGCAAAACCCATAACTGTGACAAATGATGTATGGAAGAGGTTAAATCGAAAAACAGTTGAGTTTATTCGATAGAAGCTTGATGATAATGTCTTTCACCATGTTTCTACTGAAAGTTCTGCATATTCTCTTAGGAAACTGTTGGAAGGCCTCTATGAAAGAAAAATAACTAGTAACAAAGCTTTCTTGATTAGAAAACTTGTGAACCTAAAATATAAAGAGGGTGCTTCTATTGTTGAGCATTTGAATGAAATACAGAGTATCACTAACCAATTATCCTCTATGAAAATGTCTCTTGATGATGAGTTGCAAGCATTGTTACTTCTTAGTTCATTACTAGAAAATTGAGAGAGATTGGTGATTTCCCTTAGTAATTCTGTACTAGATGGTGTTGTCACTATGAGTCACGCATGGGTTGAAGCAAGTCAAGATCAAGAAAAGATATTGTTTGCTATAATTGTGGTGAGAAATGACATTATAAGAATCAATGTAAGCAATCTAAGAAGAGCCAGAAAAATAGAAAAGAAATGGAGTCTACAGAGTCAAAGGATAATACTACAACTACAGTGCAGGGTGGTGATTATTTGATTTTGTCTCCTTCTGATGATGATATTTTTTCTTGTATGTGTTAGGATCTTGAGTGGGTGATTAACACAGGTGCTTCTTATCATGCTACACTACGGAGGGAGTTTTTTGCAACCTACAAGTCTGAAAATTTTGGTGTTGTCAAGTTGGGCACTTATGGCACAGCAGATATCATTGGCATGGGTGATATCCATATAAAGACCAACCTTGGCTGCAAGTTGGTACTTAAGGATGTGAGGCATGTGGTTGATTTGAGGCTGAATTTAATTTCGGTTGGAAGACTAGATGATAAAGACTATGATAGCAGATTTTACAAAGGGAAATGGACGCTCAGTAAGGGTTCTCTTATTGTGACTAGTAGAAAAAAAGGTTATACCTTATATAGGTTATAGGACAAAGCTTGTGGTGAGCAGTTAAATACCACAGAAAAAGACTTCAGCATGGAGTTGTGGCATAGACGGCTGGGACACATGAGCGAGAGGCTGCATGCTCTTTCCAAGAAAGAGGTATTGCCAGACCTTAGAGGTACACGTTTGAACCATTGTATTGATTGTTTGGTTGGTAAACAACATAGAGTGTCATTTGCTAGTCCTGCTATGTCTAGATAAATGCATGCCTTAGACCGTGTTTATATTGATATATGTGGTCCTTTGAGGACAAAAACTCATAGTGGATTTGTTGATGTTTCTGGTATCAATGGTGCACTTTATTTTATCACTTTTATAGATGATTTTTCTAGAAAATTTTGGGCTTATGCTTTGAAAACTATTTATCAGGTTATTAATGTCTTCAAAGAGTTTCATGTTAGAGTTGAAAGGGAGACAGAAAGGCAATTGAAATGCATAAGATCATATAATGGTGGTGAGTATACAGGTTTGTTTAATGATTATTGTAAGTCACATGGGATCCAACATGAGATGACAGTTCCTAGTACACCTCAGCATAATGCTATTGCAGAGAGGATGAACCGCACTATCATGGAAAAGATCTGATGTATGCTTTCACAAGCCAAGCTACCCAAAAGGTTTTAGGATGAGGCTTTGAGGATTGCAATTGATGTGATCAACTTATCACCATGTACAGCCCTAGATGGTGATGTTGCAGAGCATGTATGGTCAGGGAAAGATGTTTCCTATAGACATTTGAGAGTGTTTGGTTGTCGTGTATTTGCACATGTTCCAAACAATGAGAGGTCAAAGCTAGATGGTAAGACTAAAGAATGTATTTTTCTTGGTTACTCACATGATCAGTTTGGTTACCGGCTTTGGGATCCAGAAAAGCAAAATGTGTTTAGAAGTAAAGATGTAGTTTTCTTTGAGGATCAAACCTTTGAAGATTTGAAGAAGAATGCACCAACCAAGACTTATGCAGAAGGATTAGCAGATTGTGACCCAGTTATTCCTCCAGTATATCAGGGTGATGGGGGAGATGTGCAGGAAGATGGTGTAGAGCCTGATGTTGATCTACCTGCAGGACATGTTGAGCAAGAAGAAGTTAGAAAGCAACTTCCTATTGAACCTCAATTGAGAAGATCTTTTAGACAACGTATACCTTCTAGAAGATACTTTATATATGAGTATGTGATGCTTACTGATGCAAGTGAACCAGAGAGTTACCAGGAAGCAGTTGAAAGTGAGTAAAAAAAGAAGTTGTTAGTTACTATGCAGGAAGAGATGGATGCTCTTCAGAAGAACCACACTTATGATTTGGTACTACTACCAAATAGAATGAAGGCCTTAAAGAACAAGTGGGTTTTCAGGTTAAAGACTCAAGAATATTGTTCTCAACCAAAGTACAAAGCTAGATTGGTTGTGAAAGGCTTTGGTCAAAAGAAAGGTATTGATTTTGAAGAGATTTTTTCTCCTATTGTTAAAATGTCTTCTATTCGTGTTGCTCTTGGTA
>LVTN01000741.1:83637-94110 GCA_001649415.1 Musa itinerans
AGAAGGCTTCAAAGTCAAAGGTAAAGAGAATTTTGTTTGCAAGTTAAAGAAGAGCTTATATGGGCTAAAGCAAGCTCCAAGATAGTGGTATAGAAAATTTGATTCGTTTATGACAGAAAATAGATACAAAAGAACGGCTTCATATCATTATGTGTACATCAAATGGTTTGGAGAGAATTTTATTATTCTCTTATTTTATGTTGATGACATGCTTATTCTTGGAAAAGATATGTCTACAATTGACAGATTGAAGAATGAATTGAGTAAGTCTTTTGCAATGAAGGACATGGAGTCAGCAAAGCAAATATTGGGCATTGTGATTTCCCGTGACAAGAAAAACAAGAAGATTTGGTTGTCACAAGAGAAATACATCGAGAAGGTATTGGAAAGGTTCAGTATGAGCAATGCAAAGCCAATTGGTTCTCCACTTACAAGTCACTTCAAGTTGTGCTCAGAACAAAGTCCGTCAAGTGATGAGGAGAAGGAGAAGATGTAAAAGGTTCCTTATGCTTCAACAGTTGGAAGTTTAATGTATGCAATGGTATATACGAGGCCGAACATCACATATGCAATGGGTGTTACTAGCAAATTTCTTGCAAATCTAGGCAAAGAGCATTGGGCAGTAGTGAAGTGAAATTTTAGATATCTCAAATGGAGCTCTAAGGTTTGTTTAAGCTTTGGAGGTGGACTACCTGTGTTGACAGGTTACACAGATACATATATGGCAAGAGATATAGATACGAGGAAGTCCACATCAGGTTATGTATTTCCTTTGGTAGAGGGAGGTGTGTCATTGTAATTCAGATTGCAAAGGTATATTGCTCTCTCCACCACAAAGGCAGAATATATTGCTGCTACAGAGGTATGCAAAGAAATGTTATGGATGAAAGAATTTGAAAGAATTCTTAAAAGAATTGAGGCTGAAACAGAAAAATTATGTGGTGCATTATGACAGTCAGAGTGCCATCCATTTGTGTAAGAACCCAATGTTTCATTCCAAGTCAAAACATATAGATGTCAGATACCACTAGATTCGAAATGTACTTGAAGAGAAACAATTGCAGCTTCAGAAAATTCACACAGATGACAATGGAGCAAACATGTTGACAAAGACTTTACCGAAAGAAAGATATGAGATATATCGACAACTGGTCGGCATGGCTTAACAATGAGGAATCATGGGACAACCTCCCTTATGGGCTGAAGGGGGAGATTGTTGGGCTGACAGCCCATAGTGGGTTCAGCCCATGGTAGGCTTTAATAGCCCACAGCCCACCTCCTCTAAAAGCTAACCCTAAATCATATTAGAGGGGGTGTGGTGGCTGTGTTTTTGGGGGCAGAAAAAGGCAGGAGACAGTTTTTTGCAATAGCAAAAAGGAGGAGAAAAAGATAAAAATCCAAGGAGAAAGAAAGGGAAGAAAACAAGAACAACACAAAGAGACTATTCTCAATCATCTAGGCAGTGTTCTTATTTTAGGTTAGATCAAACCTACAGTAAATTCTTGCTGTGATTACTTTAGGGAGAATTTAGATATTGTGCACAGTGACATGATCTTTATATCCCAGTTATTCTATTATGATTATTACTAGATTTTTGGGCAAGAGATTAAGATTTGTATATTCATTATTCTCATAGTAGATTATCTCTAGTTTGCCTCGTGGTTTTTACCTTTCACATTGGAGGGGTTTTCCACGTATATCTTGGTGTTCTATTTGATTGTGATTCTATTTAATTCCGTTGACCAGCTAGTATTTGTTTATATACAAAAGTTTATTTTTCTTTATATCGCATCACTTTATAACATCCATAATATTTCTATTTCCCATGGATTTTTATCCTTCGTTCTTCAATTACAAGTAAAAAAGATTAACTTTTTTAGTTAATAGAGTTCATTTATGTTTCTTGATTATTGATTTTCTCTTCTTAATCAACCAAATAAGGACATATAAATGATTTGAAGTAAAGAGCCATACGAGTATTTTTATGATAAGTATTTTCATCTAATTCTCCAATTCATACCCAATAGAAAGCATTGATGATATCAACATAACATATACCTCACCTCCGATGAAGTTAATAGTTGTGTTTGACTCTTATCCAATATATATATACTATATAATTTTTATATCTCTTATTCTGTAAGAGTAATTATGAGTTATCATTATTGTCAATCATCGACAATCTTTCTATTTCAGATAACCTTAATTGGACAATAACAATTTGTTCCTTTGTTTATGAGAAAATCTTAGTTATTAGAGTCAAAATTCTTAAAACAAAATGAAGTGAACTAGTCATCTTCGGTTATTTCAGAGATTATTTTTCATAAGTATGTTAGACATTGTTGAATTATTTTTCATAATAAATTTTAATATAAATAATATGTTACCATAAATATCTTCCTTAAGCAAATAATTCATATTTTTGATTCATTTTATTGTGAGCATGTTAAAGCGTCGAATAGGGGGAAATGTAGTTGTATATTTCTCTTCTCAAGTTGATATCCGAGGGAAACTTTCTCTATGATTTTTCATTATCTCTTATATATTTATTTAATTTTTACATAGTAATACTTTTAGTAATAGTTAAGAATAGTTTTACTGTATCTCTATCTTATACATCAATTATAATTTTTTTAAAATAAAATATATAATAATGTTTTTACGAAAGACTCTTCATAGCTAAAATAATTATTAGATTATGATCACTAATACCAATTAGGTTTAGACAATAAAAAATTCATATCCTCAACTTATGTAAGAAGCACTATAATAAATTCATATTTTCAATCTATAAATATAATTAAAAATAATTTATTAGCATCGTCAATTGAAAATCTCAAAATCACAATGAACTTGGTCATTTGCAATCTCTTATGAAAGATAATTTTTTAAAATATGATAACTAAATTATTTTTAAAAATATGCAATAGCTCATCTTTATGATATAATATTTATTTACCAAAACTTGATCTTTAATTTAATCTATAATAAAACACTACTACATTTTTATGATCTTTATTTAATCTCGATAAATTATATTTATTCTACTTCCTACTTCCTAATTCTACTATCATCCAGGATACACATTAAACTTTTATTTTATAACTTTTACTTGCAATATGGTTGGTTTTAAAGTTTACTCGAATCACATATTTTTTTAATATCTTTTGAAATTCCTTCATATCTCAAAATACACGTAGAAAATTCAAATTATGTTAGATATTATTAAATATTTAAAATAGACTACTTATTAAAATGTCATTAAAATACTATATATGATTTATACCTTCCCAATGAAACGATTATTGGATGCAAATTCTTACATCTTTACCATAAGGAACGGTGACATTTAACATCTAGCCATCATCTTCAATGAGGTGATAGATATGTCACCTTTAACCTCTCATCTTATCCTTTCTTTAGCTCATTTATTTATTTTTATCATATTCATCGTAATAAAATGAGTTATTTAAGTCTATGCTATGATTGTAAGATTATAAACTCTCTAACACTTACTTTCACCTACCTTTAATATCTCAACTGGAGTCTCATTATCAATATAATAAAAAATTAAATAAACTTCATTCAAAAATGGACCATTGAGATCATTTAAATACAATACTAACACTAAGGATATAATTTTTTTTTTCAACTTATGAAATTATCATTGAAAAAGAAAAGAGAAACTCAAAAATAAGAAAGAAACAATCGATCTTAACACTCTGTGATTCTCGTAGGTGTCCTATCAAGTGATTCTCATGGCTCAAGAAATGTGTGATATATGTACAGAGAGAATTTTATTTATAGGTTATGTGATTATTTGATATTGATTTTTTTAAAGTAAAAGTAATTGTATTAAGCATAAAATTTGTACAAAATAGATTTGTGCCATATACTAAAGTCTAAAATCTCTCATAACAATCTAGGAGAGTGCACCCTACCTCAGAAAGATATAATAGTTTCACTTTACCAAACTTATCTTAAAGAGTAATCAAATGAAAATATAGTTATGACTATATATGCTGTAGATTATGACTCTTTACTATAATTAACAAATAATAAAATGTAATACCCATACCTGCTTGGACTACTTGTGAATACATCACATTATTGAGGTATGTAACTATGAAATACAAACCGTTCTTCATTATCATTATTGAGATCATTAACTAATGGTAAAATTAAATCTGACAAAGATCCATTTCTCTTTTCTAGTTAAGTGCTTCATTTTTAGATCTTACTCCATACATAATCTTGAGTCTCTAAGAATCTCTATCACCATTATTTATTTTGTGACACTCAAAGATTCTATCATATTTTTTTTTTCAAATCCATTAAATAGTATATCTGAAAATAACCTTTGTTAGTTATAAAAGAGACATTTTTCTTGAGAAGTTTTACATATATTTTTTTAATTCTTGATGTAAGTTTGACTATAATAGCCTATTGAGTTCGACTTGAGATTGATGTGGATAAGAATATTGATTCGAAGCCTTATGCTTTAAGGGGTTTATTTTGATTAAAATCATAACATAATAAGAGTCATATATCTCAAAATATATTAAAAAAATTCATAATCTAGATTCACTTGCATCAAATTATAGCATACCATTTTAATTATTTTATAATATCTCTAATAGTCCAAAAAAATTGAATGGTATAGGATGAATCAATTTCTTTTACTGCAAATCAAACTCCCTTAGGCGTGTGAAATGAATGAAACATATTATAAAGTAGTAAACTAATAAAAGGAGTGTCCATGTCCACTAAAGTCTCCTTTTAATAATAATATCATCATGAAAACCTCACAGTATTTCATACCTATTGGTAAGTATAAAAGAAATAATAACAAGCAAAATATTAGATTAAAATAAAATATAATTTCATGAGAAATATTATTATTAGCTTTGTTAGGAAAAAATATTATTGATGTCTTGGATAGTCCAATGTAGTTCGGATCCATATGTGTAGAATTATCCAACGTATCTTCGAGATGAAAATATAGAATTCTCAAGGTGTCACATATACGAAGATCGAGATCGGGTGAGGTTTTTTGGATCCAAATAGTTCAAATGTCGGATTATTAATTTGAGTATTGAATAGATCAAGTTGAAAAATCTTTTTCGACCTTGATCTTTCTATAAGTGACACCTTGGGAGCTTTATGTTTTTATCTCGGAAGTACCTCGGACGACATTTCATATACAGGTCTGAACTACATCGAGCTAATCAAGATATTAACGATATTTTTTTCTAACAAATTTCTTAATTCAAATTTTTATAAACATAAAAACTAAAGCTTTAAACTAGATCTAGGAGAGGGTCAAGTCATCTTAAACCGATTGTCAGGCATCATTTTGGGCAAGTACACAAATGTAAAAAAAAAAGGACTATATGGAAATAAAAAAAAATAAAACTGAAGCGGAAGTCTCCCTAAAACATTATTAAATTTAATATACTTTATAAAGCTTATCCTGTAGAGGATAACATCCCAAGAGGAAAACGGATAAGCAATCTATTTATAACGTGTAATTTATAAATAAATTATTGAATTCGTTAAAAAAAAAGACAACTTTTTTTCTTGCATTAACTATAAGAGAGCGATTAACAGAAGATTAAAAGAAAAAATTGTAAAAAGAGAGTGATCAGTGGGAAAGAAAATGACCACTTTCTTTCTTGCATTAACCATAATATCAAGATTGTTGTAAATCTCCTTCAAATAAATAATAAAAAAGATATAAGTTAAGAGCATTTAAATAACTTTAGCTATATTATAAAACTAGATCGGGTTATCCAAAAATCGGGTTGGATAATAAGTTTATTTCAATTTTTTTAAAATAACCGATCAAGTAAGTGAGTTTATTTCATATCAATCGCTAGTTTGATTCCTAATTTTTCAATCCGATCATTCCACTCAATCTAATTTTGATAAATAATTTAAGATTCTCCATATATATTATTGCAGTTAACTTTCATAAAAAAAGAATAAGTTAATCTATTCTAATCAAGATTAATAATAGTTTGATTGAGTTAAAAGATGTATATAAAAATATAAGACGCTTAAAGAACCATCAATATTTTAGCATCAATAGAGTCTTTAATGGTTAGAAAAATGGTATCAAAGTAAATGAGAGTTTTAGCTAACATTTAATTTGCAGTAGTTAGAAGGTTAACTATATAGTAAATATATGAGTGCTGTTCTTACACAAGCAATTATTTACACAATATATATGTATGTATAAAAAAGAAAAATCAGCAGATTCAACACACGATATAGTGAATTTTGTTATGCATACATTTGAAACATTTGGACTCAAATCAATGATTTATTTTTCCTTGATCAAAACATTGAAACAGAACTTGAGTGCTGTTTTCACTCTTATTTTATGTTGACCCAATAAAAAATATAATTGAATTTAAGATCGCGTGCATTTTATTTTTTGTAACATAGTCTAAGTAGGATACATTGGCCCGGCCCAATCTACTGCTATTTCGTGGATTAACCACCCAGCTTACCCACGGCCAGGGATAACGATACAAGGGCAAGGCTAAAACCTAAAGACGAGGGAGAGAGACGACGGAGGCAACGCAAACCTCGCACGATCCTAGCTTTACGATCAGCGACATTCGAATTCCATGTCACGAGCCGTGAGTTTCGAGATGCCGTATCTGGATGCATAGAGATGCAAGCGGCGGCCTTGAAGAACGTGCTCAGGTCACGGGAATGGAGTTCCCTCCCGCCGCCAATCGCTTCCGCGCTGTTCCACTCATCTCCGGTCTCCCTCGCCAAACGCAGCTCCAATTTGGGCCGCGAGGTGGGTGCCCGAATCCCCCTTGTTTCCCTTTCTCCCCTCTCTTTTGTTCTTTCGTCTTTGTTCGCTCGACCTAGAACTGGCATTTCTCTTTTCTTGGTCGGTTGTTGTTGCGGTTACTTCTGGAGATTCACCTGTGGGGTTTTCTTTTATTATATATTTTAGGCTATTTTTTTGTTTGGGTAGGAAAATTGTTGCCTTTTGCCATCATTTCTTTCGTACTTATGGGATAATACAAGATACAAATTTTCACGTCTTTCAATGCTGTTTGATACACGAGGATTTCTTCTTGATGATAGAGTCACGTAAGCAATTGCAGGGGTAGATATGTTTACACCGGTCAGGAGATTTTTTATGTGCTTATAGTTAAGGAATTAATTTTGTGATACAATAGTCTTTTTTAATTGCATATGTACCATCTCTTCAGATATTCACCAGGTAATTATATTGATATTTTTTGTGCACTCCTAAAATTATTTACCAGCTTTGCTTCAGTTGCTTCTTTTGCTTTTCTTTTGGGTGTCTTAGGCATATTCATGTGAAATCTGCTAGTTCGATAATTGAAAGAGAAGCATAGCCTACTATGAGAAGCATAACCGACTATATTATCTTCTTAAATTATACAAGTTGGAAGAGAAGCATGACTGACTCCGTGTTATCAAATCTTGTTTCAGAAAAACAAAAAAAGAAAAAGAATAAGTGTTCTGCTCACTTTGAGTTGGATAGCTACTTTCTTAACATTTATGAGTAAATATGTTGCCTTTTTGTCTCCTCATGAATTGACCATAACTTCTGTGATCAAATTATTTCAGGATGAAAGAAGACATGAAGAACCATCAAAGGTGCGATAAATCTGAACCATTCGTACTTTTCTAATTAACTATGTTGCTCCATTTTCTAGGTCTTTTGTTTGCATATATCATGCCAATGTAAATATCTTTGTTCATTAGTCATGAACATTCATGAGGCCAGGTTGTGTAAATTACAATTTTTTTTTAGAGGGATGGTGGAGAAACACCAGCATTCTACATGTTTGCTCATCAGATACAAATCAGTGTACCATGGATTTCAAATGCTTCTTTGTTGACTGCTATATACTTCCTTTTTCCTGCAGGGCTGGTTTCTAAGGGACATAGAATACTGACATGTCGATAGCCATTAGAACAAAGGTCTATATGACACATTATTGAGGGTTAATATCAGAACAGTCAAAACAATGAATAAAAGAGAAATGCCAGGCTCTGAAAAAGAGGAAGGAAAGGAAAGCATGAGGAAATTATTAAGTTTGATTCTAGTTATTGTTGAGTATTTTTGGGTACGTGGTACTTTCGAAACTGTGCTTTCCTTAACAAAAATGCTGCTTTGATTCACTACCAAGATTCTTCCCTGGGCGATTCCTCTCTCACAAACATGATGTGTGGGGCCCATATGATTCACCCCCTAAATAGCAGCACATTTTTTGTAAAGGCTCCTCACCGACAATTTAATTAGCATGTAACTATTTTCGTATTTGTAAATGCCATATTTACCCAATGTGTTGTGACTTTTTAAAAGACTTGATTCATACTTAAAAAAAAGGGAAAAGAAAAAAGGTATAATTCATGATGCTTAGTGATGACATATGGTACTATTGTCTGTCTATACAATCTGCTTGCATTCTGTTTGGCATGAGATTACATATTTGTCTTTGGTTGAGTTGGATGTTCAGAGGTAACATTATGTCTAACATCAGATAAGGATTGTCTTTTTGATTGGCACGGGGCTGAAATCTACCATGCCAGCAAGGTATTTGTACAAGATATGTTGTTCTATGCTGTGCTGTTCTGTAGCTAGATGGCTTTTGTCCTATGCTGGTTGATACAGTGGCATACCAACTAGCATGATTAACCAATTGTGTTTAGCTAGAAAGGTCCCCTTCCGTAAACACATTGATTATATTCTCACGGTCAGAACTTTTTCTTTTGACTTCAAGTGCTTCTATCCATATCCTTGGTTTGCTTCCTTTCCATTTGATATGAAACTTCCTTTGTCTCTTTTTTACCTGTTTTATGTGTTTTGAGCTCGGGAGAGGATGAAAATTTTGTAATTTGATACAAAATGACTTTTTTTCTAGCTTATTCACTTTTTTATGTTTATTCTCTTATACCTGTAATTTTGCGACACTCCGAGTCTCATCACTTTCATTTGGTTTATTAATATCACAAATTTGTTAATAGTTAGCCACAGAAAAGGAAAATTAAAATAATGTCACACATTTTCATGGAATAGTCCTTGCTGCCTAATGTGCCTGCCATGCAAATCCGAAATTTGTTTTTAAAAAATGCTGAGTCCATCTATAGTTGCCCAATTGTTGATCCTTGGTAACTGTATGTGCTTATTGGAATATGTCTATCTTGGAAAAGCAATGATCCAATTCATGCAATGAATCTGCAGTAATTGGTTGATTGATTGTTTAGCAGTAGTTTAATGATTTATCTTACATTTGCTTGTCTACTTTATCACAGTAACAAAACCATCTTATGAACAGAATTACATCAGATATTCAGTTCATCAAAAGCGAGCAGATGCAAGGGGTGCTATTAAAAATATTCTTTTCAATGGAACACACTCCAAGCAGTATTTTCAGGTACAGTTTTCAGTACTTTGTGCCCGATATGCATTATGCATCTCTTTAGTGATTTTTTGGGGCCAGCTTTATAACTTCCATTGTCACCTTTTCTCCTAGCATGTTGAGAGCCACAGGGTATCCCATTGGTACTCACTGAATTTCTCTTGTAAACACAGTTCTATCCTTTGAAATATATGTTATTCTTTCTTCATAAATTCTTGCATTTTTTCCGGGTGCAATTAGTCAAACTTACATATTTTGTGCATGATATTGCTAGGATGAAGATATTACATGGCGTGCTGATAGAAAAAGCAGTAGAAATTTCAAAGTAGAAGATAGTTCACATGAATCGGACAAACATCAACGACCAAAATATACGGGTACACCAAAGCATCAGAGAACATCAAACCATCGAAAAAGCAAATGTGGCAGAATCCAACGTGAGTCACTTTTTTACCTTGCTCTTTGTTTAATAGACATTTTAACAACAGTGTCGTCGTGGGATCCATATTATAATAGTTAAATTGTGAGGTGTAGTATGTACAATCATAAGACTCGACAGACTAATTAGTTTTCTGGAACTACCATGCTATTGCTATTCAGAATAAGGATTTTAATTTCAAATAATATTGCCCGTACCGGGTGGTACGTATCGGTCCGTCAACAGACCAGTACACGGACCCCCCGCTACCGGGCGGTATCGTCAATTGAGGCTGTTTCCACCTCGTTACCGTCCTAAATCGGGCGGTGACCGAGGGAGAAGAAAGAAGAGGGAGAAGGGTGGTATTAACCGAGGAAGAAAGAAAAGGGAGAAGAAGAGAAGAACTTAGAGATCGGCGCCTTTGTCCCTCCTCGTTTGTCGGTGACTTCTCCTCATCCGCGCGAGGAGAAGAATCCTCGGCATCGCGGAGAGAAGAGAGGCGATGTCGAGGGAAGAAAATAGAAGACGTCGCCTCGGTGAAAACGTTGTTTTTTTACTTATATATATATATATATATATATATATATATATAAATATAAATATATATAAAGGCGACGTCGCCCCGTGTTCTCT
>LVTN01000741.1:94488-109981 GCA_001649415.1 Musa itinerans
ACATATATACATACTTACCGAGTGGTATATTGAAATGTACCGCTCGGTATACAGTATCATACCATACCGGGCGAATCTCAAAACTCCGGTATGGTATGAAATTTCAATCCTTGATTCAGAATTGCCTAAAGGTCAAGAAATGTTCTATTTTCATTTAATAGACATTTTCACTGTAGTGTCATTGTGGGATCCATATTATATCAGCTAAATTATGAGGTGTAGTATGTACAATCACATGACTCAACAAACTAATTAGTTTTTTGAAACTACCATGCTATTGCTATTCTGAATTGCCTAAAGCTTATGAAATGTTTTATTTTCTTGGTGTTGACTAATTAAGTATTAGCAACTTGGCATTTCAGAAAATGTAAAATAATTTACTTGGAGCAATAAAGTTTACAACTATGGTATAGAATGCTTTCAAATGAAGAAAATTAAAGAAAATAAAATAAGGTTGAGGGAGATGAGACATCCAAGTACCATGTTACTGGTATTTACAATTATCAATGGCATAAGATTCTCTTGTCTCAATCTTATATGGCCTTCTTTATTGTATCAAATGCTAGTGGAGAAATTAAATGTAAAAGTAAGTCTAAGAAAAGTCATATTTAAACTACTAAGTAGTAATTTAAAAATTGTTAGGTGCCAAGGTCTCAAAATACTCGAGGCGCTAGGCGCTCGCCCGGGCATAGTGAGATACTCTAAATATTGAAATATAAAAAATATATAATTGATAAATATGATTATATAAATAAAAATATAATATTAAATTAAAAAAATCTAGAGTACCAAATCACATTATCCATCTTCTAATAACAAAAATGCCAGAAGATTCAAAATAATAAAGTTATTCCTAAATATATATCAAATTCAATCATCATCATAATTAACATCATCATTCCTAAATATATCATCTTTTTCTTTCTCTCGTCCATCTTCATCAAAATATGTTAACTCCTCTTCGATAATAGCAAGAGATGAGCTTGAGGCTTTTGTACTCATTTTTTCTTTCGTCATTTGTCTTGTATATGCTTATAATTCTCCAATACCTGAGGCTCTTGCCATATCTCCTCATGTCAACCTGTCATCTTCAATTACAAGGTTATCTTCGACATCTTGTAAGTTCACACCTATTTCCCCCACTAACCACTTATTTGAATCATCAATGTCTTGTAATGAGATTGGATTAATATTATTTCGCAAATCATAATGAGTCTTCAATACTTGATTATACTTTATATAAATAAGATCATATAATTGTTGATGCTATAATCGATTTCTTCTCTTTGCGTAAATCTGTCATGCCATATAATTTAAAAATATATTAATACATGCATCTAAGAACAATAGATCAATTGAAACAAAAATATTACGTGATCCTTATATACTCAAAGACACTCCGGTTATGCTCATAACTTGTAACACTACATGTCAGAATTTTGATAGCCAACTATTGTAAGTTTAGGATGAAATTTTCAAATAGATTCTATCATTTAGTTGCAAAATTTACTTGATTATTAGTAATAATATATTATACATAAAATTAATAATATAAATTTAGTAAAACTTGGGGATGTAGTTGTCCTAGATCGAACTGTCATTGAAATTCCAGAAAGACCATCAGCATTTTTGTATAAAGATAATTCATGTATGATCTTATCTTGCATCTCAAGGTTTAGAATTAATTTTGTAATGCATTAATATATTCTATTTACAATTTTTGCATCGAACTCAATGGAGGTGTTTTTATAAAAGAATTCTGGGATCAAATAATATCTTGCTGCAAGTAATGGACGATGAAGTTGACAATTCTATCTTTCGTTAATGATTGCAAATATTTTCTAATACATTTCTTCATTTTCATCAAAAGACTTTTGAATCATTTCCTTTGCTTTATCCATAGCGGCATAAGTATATTTCATTGTAAGCTTCTTTTCATTATCTACCAATTGAAGGACTCGAACAAGAGGGCCTGTTACTTTTAATATATAAATTATAAGATTCTAAAAGGACGACATTAAAATGATATCATCGGCCCTCTTGCCTTTCGCGTCTTTTGTTCATATGTTTGTAACCCATTTCTTCGAGGTAAACATGTTTCTCAGGTTATGTTTTTGACGAGGCACGCTCTGTAATGTTAAAAAGTAGCAAATCGGATGATACCATATCTCACTAATTCCTTGTTGCCTATGAATTCTCCCATCATATTCAAAACCCCAATATGATTATAGAGAATCCAACGATAAAGATTGCCCTTTTCAAAGTTTTCTTGATTTTAGAAATCTTTCCAATATCCTTTAACATTAAATCAATATAATTTGCCGCACATAGAGTCCAATATAAGTGTTGCCTTTTTGCTTCAAGTAATTTACTCAAGACAAAGGATAACAAAATTGATAAGACTTAGGAGTCACATTGTTCTTCCAATCAAATTAGAGACATAGAGTAATTAAAAGATTAAAAAATTCAAAAGATAAATCTTACTAGCTAACACATAGTTACTTTCATTGTTAATTATAACTTAGATGATATTTTGTTCCCCAATTTCTTCTACAAACTTGTCAAGCAACTCATATATCTTTTCTATAGATTTCATAAAAGATGATGCATCTATTGACTTCACAAATATGATTTCTAAATAACAGTTGATCATAAAATTAATTATACTCCTATGTCTCTTGGCGATCCAAGCATGTGACATAATAGAGCAATTATGCCTTACCTATGATTTTGACCTTTAATAAGTCATTTGTATAATCCAACTCTTTTTCTAATAATAGAACTTGCAACTCATAATAATTTGGAGGTTTTAATTTTCCATAATATCTTCCAATAGCTTCAATTATCTCCTTAAAACTATATAAACGACAAGTATTAAGGGGAAGGCTAGCCTAATATAAGAAACAAGTAATGTGTTGAATTGTTCTCCTTATTTCCTTATCACAAGCATCATTTATATTTATTTGTCTTAATTTTGCTCCTGCTTGCTCTTGTTGCTTTTGTGATCTTTGAAACTTCTATAAGTCTATCGGTCCCTTTTTATCCTTTTTAACAACTATGATATTTTTCCTTTTCTGTTATACTCTTTTTCTACTTGGATTGACACATTCAGAATAATCTTTTTCTTCATCATCTCTAATATGTTTGACATTATCCTTGGTTAAACTCTTATAAGATTCATTCATTTGCATCTTTTTTTAAGTCATATGAGCCAATGGCTCTTCTTTTACATCGGGTGGACACCTTGCATGCTGATACATTCTTGAAATTTTCTACTTGATTCTGCTTTTCATGAAAAATATCACCTCTACTAATCTTATCACAAAGATACAAGTGTATTAGGATCTTTAGAATCCTTTAGATAATTATATTTCCAAACAGGATCCTTTTTGAATTTTTTGAAAAATCTTCTGAATTGCTTTGTACACTTGTCATTAATCCTGAAACCTTATTAATAGTTCTAAATAAATAGAGATTAGCAGTTTAAAGTCTAAATAGTATATTACTAATCTAAATAGAGATTGCTTTGTACAGTAGTTAATAATTTACTATTAGCAGTATATTATTTACTACTAACAATAATTAGAGGGGGAGAACAAAACTATTAACAATAGTTAGAGAGGGAGAAAAGAGTCACCGACAGTGGAAAGTGGAGAAGGAGAGGGCAATGATGGTGGAGGAACTTTCGGATGACGGCGGCGGAGGCAGAGGTAGAGATGGAGGAAGCTTTGGATGACAATAACGGCCACAGAGGTAGTTATAGACACTAGTAGCGGCGACGGAAGTTGTGGACGGTGACGTCGTGGGTGGAGGAAGTTTGAGAGGTATCCGTCGATGGTGGATGAAGTTGCAATCCTCTCTCTCGACGGTGGAAGGAGCTGCATACGGAAACGACAATAGAAAAAATTGTGCAAGAAAGCTAGACCGTTGGACTCGTCCGTCGGCGACAGAGGAAGCCTTGGTCCTGTGCATCAGTGACAGAGGCAATAGCAGAGAAAGCGTCAACGACAGAGGTAGAAGCTATGCTAGGGTTTATGGCCCGGGGTCGTGCAGGGGTGCGAGGGGTGGGTTTTGCGGGTACAGTAAAAGAAAGTAGCTAGTTGGTTCAATCAAACCAACTAGCTACTGTTCAATCGAACCATATTGAAAACTTTGGTTCGGTTGCTTCGTTTGAATCGGGCGCTTACTCGAAGCACCTGACGCCTGGGTTTAGGCAAGTGCCCAAGCGATGCTTCACTGAAGTGCGTTGCCTAGTTGAAACTTGAGGTGCTTGGCCCTCGCCTCGCCTTACCTCGCGCGAGCTCCTAGGCAAGCGCCCAGGTGCTTATTTAAACCACTGCAACTAAGTAGATTAAGGAAAAAAGAACAATTCAAGGTGCAGCAGTTTTTCTAACTACAAGTTCTACCAGCGCAGATAGGTATATTCAACAAGGATTTGTTCTATATTGTTTTTCATAGTTTGTGCTGTTACTGTAGATAATTGCTTTGAGTCTCATTTCACAAACATAACATCTTTGTTTAGGTAGAAAAAATGGGCAAAGCTTTGATGATGAGGATGATGACTATGGGCAACCTAAGACAAAATTCTCAGCTAGCTTTGGTGGACAAAGATGTTTTACATGGTCTTTTAATTCTCAGGACAGACTTCATTTTGAGAATTTTACTAATGGATTTGAGTGGAGAGATCATTCACAGCAGGCTAAAGCTAGGACACGAGTGTGGAGCGAAAGCGATATTGAAGAGGAAGATGAATCAAATGATATTGGCCTGCAATCCCATAGATTTGCTCTTGGACTGCCACTCATGGGTCCCCTAAAATTAGATGATGTGAAATGCGCGTAAGTTATTTTTTGTAGCTGTATGAAATTTAATGTTTTCTTGGACAGCTCAGCTTCAAGATATAATGCTTCTACCTTTCTAATTTCTTGTTCATCTCTGATTTATTTACCAGTTTCCGCTCATCTGCTTTAAAGTGGCACCCTGACAAGCATGAAGGAACTTCACAGGTCTGCTTTAAACTTTTTTCATTATCTTGTGCTGGTATGTTGAGCTATCATCTCTATAAAATGGGATAGTAAGAGGCCTACTTGATCAAGACTTCATTCACTAGCCATTGGAGAGCAAATAAGCAAGTTAATTATTTACTGCAAAAGTCAGGAATGTCCAAGATCAGTTATTGTAGTGGAGAAAATTCTTTCTTGCTTGAACATTATTATAATATACAATCTTTATCCTTTGATTAGGGTTGCAAAAACTGTTTGCAAAACAGCTTGTTGTTTGGCTCGTTAAAGGCTCTCTCAAGCTTGTTTGCCAAAGTTAATACACCATGTTTGATTCTGACTCAAATTCATTTGTTAAATGAGTGAAGCTAGAGCAAGGCAAACCTTACACATTTGGGCTTAGTAAGCTCGTGAACTAAGGTCTTCAATTCAAATTTATATTTATATTTATATATAAATATAAATATAAATAAATAAATAAATAAATAAAATATATGCTTACTAAGCCCAAATGTGTAAGGTTTGCCTTGCTCTAGCTTCACTCATTTAACAAATGAATTTGAGTCAGAATCAAACATGGTGTATTAACTTTGGCAAACATAAATATTTATATATAAATATTTGTAAGATTTTTTACTTATATATATATATATAGGCGACGTTGCAGAGGCGATGTTGCCTCGTTTTTCTATGACGTCGCCTCGCTTGGGGAGAAGAGAGAGGCGACGTCGTCGAATTTTTATTTTATTATATATATATATATATATCGAATGGTATACCGCTCAGTATACAGTATCGTACCGAACTATACCGTACTGAGCAAATGTCGAAACTCCGGTACAGTATGATATTTCAATCCTTGTCATGAACAATCCCACTTATAGATTCTTAAACGAGCTCATTTGTTAATGAAAAATTTTAAGGACAAGTTTATAAATTCCAATCATGGGTAGATGAGTGATCACAAGAATACTCTTTTACAATCTGAGACAAAATTGACTCTATTAAGTATCAAAGTGGATGAATCCAATACTCTTAAAAAATGAGACCAAAATTAATTTTGTGAAAACTAAACTTGTAACATCTAGGGTTAAGGTTTATTTTAGCTCCTATGGTTTTGGTCGTGGACCTCTTAAGCCTTTATGGTTTGCTCGTGTCTAAAATAACATTTATGTTTTCAAAAACGTAGTATATAAATCCCTTCCGTCAAGTCTGAGTTAACAGATATTAGAGTTTGCTTATGTGGTATGCTAATTCATAATAAATCATTAATATAATGACATGTGTAATTTAGGGTTAAGGTCCATTTTAGCCCTTGTGATTTTGGTCATTGACCTCTTAAGCCCTTATGGTTTACTTGAATCTAAAATAACCTATACATTTTAAAAAATGTAGCATATTAGCTCCTCCCGTCAAGTTTGAGTTAACAGACATTAGAGTCTGCTTACGTGGTATGCTGACTCATAATAAACTATTAATATAATAACACGTATAATTTAAGTTAAAAAAAATTGAGATCTCTATCAATGGCGGGAGGAGGCGTCGTCGTGGAAGCGACCACCAATAGTAGCACCAAGCTGCTGTTGCCTAGCATGGCATTGTATGCATGTAGCGCTGACGACGAGCTCAGGAGCTTCTGGTCCTGCCTCAGGTGGATGTGCGTCGATCAAACTGACGCTAAGCACACAGTGGTCTCTTGGTCCCTCTTCCTCCTGGGCGTTTTTGTCCCTACCACCTCCCACTTTGTCCTCTCCTGCGCCCCGACCTGCCACCGTGCCTACGACATGGTGGTCCAACTCTCCCTCACCTATGCTTTCGGTCTCTCTTACCTCAGCCCCTCCGCCTTCGTCCGTCGCTACGGCTTTCGTCGCTTTTGCTTCCTCGACAAGCTGGTCAGGGAGGGTGCGGGAGGGCTTCATGGACCAACTCAACCCTTTCGCATGCTCTCCGTCTTCGTGATGCCATGCTTCGCAGAGGAGGTGGCTTACAAGGTATGGTGGTACTCATCGGGATCGGAGCAGGTGTTGTTCGCGATGGCGGGCAACGCTGTGGTGGCATGCGCCCTGGAGCTGGCGAGTGACATCTGGAAACTCCTAAGCTCAACTCGGGAGAGGTTGTGTGCGTATGACGCCTTGCTAGGCAGCAGCGGCTCGGTGCTGTTGCTGGTGGTCGCTTTTACGATGACGTCTCCTCCCGCTATTGATAGAGGTCTTATTTTATTTTAAAACTTAAATTACACGTGTAATTATATTAATGGTTTATTGTAAGTCAGCATGTCCCGTAAGCAAACTCTAACGTCTGTTAACTCAGTCTTGATAGGAGGGGCTTATATATTATGTTTTAAAAAATGTAAGAGTTATTTTAGACACGAGTAAACCATAAGGGCTTAAGAGGTCTATGGCCAAAATCATGGGGTCTAAAATGTACTTTAATCCTAAATTATACGTGTCATTATATTAATGATTTATTGTGAGTTAGTATGTCATGTAAGCAGATTCTAATGTTTGTTAACTCAACTTGATTGGAGAGGTTTATATGCTACGTTTTTGAAAATGTAGGGGTTATTTTAGACATGAGTAAACCATAAGGGCTTAAGAAGTCCATGGCCAAAATCAGAGGTTAAAATGAACCTTAACCCTAACATCTAACATGTAAACCTACTGCCTAGTTAAATAAATTTGTGGTGAACTGAACTTAAACCAAGCTTGAGCCTATAAACACTATAGTTGTCAAGCTCGAAAATTATTTCTAGCTTGACTCAAGTATGGAGCTGAGCTTGAGCTCCCCTATTATAAATCTAGTCAAGCTTGTAGAAAGCAAAGCTCGATTTGGCCCAATTGCGACCGTCTTTGAGTTAGTATATCTACTATCTTGGCCCACTATATCTTCTCCTTGGGTTTGATTTTCTTCTGTGGTTTGTTTCCTTTACCAATTTACTTATCCGTTCAATACCCAAAAAGGAAGGAATGGAACCTATTTCTTGTATTGAATTTTGGTTGCCAACTACTCATGGTTTTGCTGTGTTCTGAGTATACCCAATTCATGTCCTTTATACCTACTCATGAGGCAGATTTCTTTTACATTTTTTCAATAGCAAGATTTCCAAGTCTTACTCTACAATTTAGTTCTAATGACACAGAAAGTGAACCCAGTTTGACATGGTATCACACTTAATCCTGCTGCAACCATGCAACAGTCTTGAATTTGCCTTTTGAATTGATGAGGGAGAGTTTTCTATCTGAGTTAATGTTTGAAGGAGCGGATTATTAATGTGCTTTAGCCAAGCAGCTGATGTCTATTCTAGGCTTGATATGTTTCCTCCATAAAGTTCTTTAACGTCTTATTTGTGCAATGGCATGTCATGCTGCACCTGCTCGGCTGTGACTGGCCTTTTTTCTTGACATAATGTTTAATAAGCATCTTCTTTTACTGCAGGCAGTAGCAGAGGAAAAATTCAAGCTCTGCGTCGAAGCATACAAAACACTCTGCAAGAGCCTGAAGTCAAGCTAGGGTGTCTACTAGATGAGTCAATTAGGACTAGTATTGGAAATTATACAGAGAAATTTGATGACATTGCGAGTTCTACAAAACATGCATTTGTTGATTTATCTGTTCGTTTTATGCGTTGTAATCCTTGAAAGATGGGTTTCATTTGTTACCGTCAGAATTCGATTGTCTGAATGCTGAAGGATTTAAAACCTTCAGCATTATACAACCTTGAGATCCATATGCTGCAGCTATTAATTTCTGATTACCTTTGAAAGGATGAACTGAAGTTTTTGAAACCTCCAACTTCATTATTTCTAGTGATTAAGCTATATATATATATATATATATATATATATATATATATATATGTTTTTGAAACCTCCAACTTCATTATATATATATATGTATTTGTATATGTATGTGTATGTATATGCTAAAGCATTAATGGGTTGTATAAAGTATGCTAAAGCATTAATGGGTAAACAGAAGCAAGGAACAAGCATGCTCACGTAGCTTAGTCTCTACCCATAACCTCGTTCAATCGAAGATTAAGTACTAACTTATAAAAAAGAAAATTACTTTAGATGATCAAATCTTCGTACAAAGAATTTGGAGGCGAATTGCCTCTCCAAAAAACATTAAAAGATTATTGTCTTACAAAGTTTGTTTAAATTATTTTTTTTATAAAGGATAAATGATAAAAATGATGTTTGAGTCTCGAACCATACTATAAACTATCAAGATCTTATTAATTAAGTTAATTGACACATTAAATACTAACTCTTATAAGTTAACTAACACGCTTAAGAGTAACATAAGTTTGTCCGATATACTAACTCTTATTAGGTTGGCTTAAGGCTTTAGTTAACTAGGAAAAATAGGAAGCAGATCTCTTATCTAATGAGATCTCAATATGAAATCCATATTATAAAAAAAAAAGGATTGATTTCAGCCAAACTAAATGGATATACTGTTTTCACATCAACTGTGGAAGAACTCAAAAATAAGAATCAATATAAGAAGTTCCTACTAATATGGGTCTGCATAAGGTCACAATATTAGACAACTTCGACACATGCGAAGGACCAAAACAATTGTTTTATTTATTTATTTATTTATTTGAAAAGGAACAATCTAACCATGAGATCACGTTTCAATCTTACTGGGCTCAGACTTGTCTATCGTCAATGGTACTTTTTTAACTTTGCCATCTCACTTGATACTCCTGTGGAAGTTCATTTGCCATCATTTTAATTCATCAAATATTTAACCAGGGATATACTTCTATCACATAAGTTGTATTGTTGCGTTTCCCTGTTATATGTATTAAAACTAAAATTTCCCCCCCTTTAATTTAATCACAAACATCTACAACATCAGGCCAAAATCCTGCTAGTTGATACTTGGGAATTTAAAGACTTAAGAAGTCAAACAAATATATTTAAGAATAAATATATAATAAGACCTAACTTATCAAAGTATGATGAGAAAACACAAGTCAGTTAAAAAAAAAAATACAGTAAATGCTTTAAATTGGATCTCGGACAACTATGAGAACTTAGGTTCTTGACAAAAGGCCAATCTACTATATGATAAAAATATTAAAATGATAAGAAATGCTTGGAGCACCATGAACAAACACAATAGCTCTCAAATAAGTCAGAAAAGAAGAATCAAGTTTTAAGCAAGAAGAGCTCATTCAGCTTACGGTCAATTATTATAAATTGACACAAAATTCACCGAACCAAAAGTGAGAGACATTCACATTCCTGTTTACTTGATAACTCCTACGGAAAAAAAAAACATTTCTGGCGCCTCATACTCAACCTGTGTTTCTGTAATTAACATCACTCTAAACAATTCTGATGTAATTAACATCACTTTAAAAAAAAAAAATTTTAGGCAAAAGGGTAAGAAAAAATAAAAAATGTCAATTGAGGTTTTAAACTTCCAGCCTTTGGCAAGTGAATCTGACACACCACCACCAGACAGGCCAATGTTTAAAGGGTAACTTCAAAATATGATTATGCAGTCCCTCTTAGTGAACACAAATACTTTTGCACCTGCACTAGAAGAGAAAATCATCTTCAACAGAAACCATATCATACTTATAATAGTCAAGAACTGGCAACTCTGAGAAAAGCTACCGATCATCTTTACAAGGAAAAGTAGACAGAGAAAAAGAATGAGTCATAAACTCATTCGATCTCCAGGACTGCAGTAACCATTGACTAGCAAAGCTTATCATTAGCTACTTCCTCGAATCAGCAAAGCTTACCATACTGATACTTCCATGGCTTCCTTCAAATAATCTTGCATCACTGTGTTTTCCTTGAAGTAAGATCCAACTCCATTTCCTTCTGCCTTAATTCGAGGGATAGGCGTTCATTCTCGATCTTCATTCGTTCATTTTCCATTCTCATCATATTTAGTTCTCTGTCTTTCTTCTTACTAAACCTTTGCCACTTGTAGCGTTGTTTTTCGAGCTCCAGCATCTGAGCCTGAATATGCAATTTCTTCTCCTCGAGCTGAAGCGGATAAGAATTAACCCAGTGCTGCTGTATCAGTGTTGATTTAGATCCTTCTGAAAATACTTGGTTCATATCTATGGTTAAGCCTTGAGGTTGAAGGCTTCTAGTAGAATTTTGTAAAGCAGATGTGTCACCAAAAACCGCTTCTTCATGGTTCACCCCATGCCTCATCCTTTTTGGGAAGCATGATGCCACCATATTCCCATGCACATTATGCTCTTCAGCATCACCTTCCTCGTCATCACCATCAGCACTTTGATCATCTTCATCAACAGCTTCATGTGAGCCTCTCCTTCTGTCATGCTCATCTCTACTTCCAAGTGCCAACTGCAACGATCGTTGAAGAGCTGGGTCAGCAGGTAGATTCAACCGGTTACAATTATGATAGGAGCACATCTCCTCATAGAAAAGATGTTTTGAGCTCAAAATCTTCCTCACATCATCCTTCAACTTTTCTGAGAGATTACTCATACGGTCCAAAAGTGCCGGATTCTCAACCACCTTGCAAGATGTACCCCTACCGATGATATCGGTGAGCCTCTTGTATCTCTTATTAAGATCATTAAATTTATCTTCACATTGTTGAGGTGACACATAACATCTCCTCTCGGCCATAACTTTTGATATGGCCTTCCACTTCCCCTTTTTCTGCAATATTGCATACTTCCTCCTCCCACCACACTCAGAAGGAGCATCTTCTCCTACGTAAGAGACCGCAGTTATCAAAAGCCTAACCATTGCATCAGTCCACTTCATTCGCTGCCACGGACAGCCCTTCTTCTCTCTGCCAGCCTCATTTTGAGCATCAACTCCATCCTCGGTCAAGGTTGGCTCATCGTCATCGCTCATTGAGGTCCTGCCACGCTCTCCTTTATGGTAGTCCATGATGGAAACACCTGCTCGGTGATCAGATTCCTGCAAGTGGCTGCCTGATACACCGAAGGCGTCACACACCGGTGGGTGATGGATCATCGAGCCCTGATGCATGTGCATGTTTCCTTGCAAAGCCAGCACACCATACGAAGCTCCCGACATCATGCTTCCAGCATTTAAGTTTCCCTCCATATCGCATAATTCAGAAGCGAAGTCCCCAATCAATTTTGTCCAATTCGGTCCTCGTTAGACTTAACACTTTCAGTAATTCCACAAAACATTCAGAAGCCAAAGGGAATCACATAAAGATTCCACATTTCTTGCAGCTCCTACGGGCTTCTTCACACCAATCCAACCAACCATCTGAAACATAACCAACCCTCTTGTCCTTCAAATGTTTATGCTTGGAAGCCAAAATCCAAACCCTAGCGCTCAGCAATCACAGGAAACTCACAAAAAGAACAGAACTTTATGCAAAACCAGACAAGAAATCGATCACAATGACCAGAAAATCTCCTTCCTTGAGCACAGAATCCCCTGGGCCTGACCCCAGATCACGGCACTAAGAAAACCAAGCAACCGGAGGGAAGACGAACTTATCTGGATCGCAAGGAGCCATGTCCACGCCCTTTTGCGAAGCGAGAGAGTCCGGTTGCCTGCGAGGATCCCAACAATCGCCGACACCCGCGGATCGTGAAAGGAGGAGGAGGGGGGCTTCTTTCGATGGAATGACAGGCGGCGAAAAGGGGGCTCGTATCGAAGGGGATGGCATTAGTGCGTGAGCGCACGGCCGGCGTTCGGGGAAAATGATCCCTCACGCACAACATTTACGTGCGCAGATCACCGATCGAAGAGGGTGGGACCCCAGCAAGGCTAAATGATGAAACGTGGACCCGTGCGTAACGTCGACGAGTAACAAAGCCATGTAGGGGGATGGCATTATGGGGGGTATCGAAAAGTAACTTTGGTTTCCATTGACCTTTTGAGTTTTAGCTTGTTGATTCAATGATTGATATGTTCAGCAGGCTTTTAATTGATGACCTGTTTGTAAAATACATCCCGAGAGAAATATTATAAAAAAAAATTACACAATATGCAAATACTGACTTTATCTACTAGAATATCTCCTCGGATATTATTATTAATTATAATACTTGAATATATCTATAATATTATTAAAAACTAATCTATAAAAATATTTGAATAATTTATTGAAAAAATTTCATCATTGATTTTTTATCGGATGATCTCATAATTATTTTAGTTATGAGTATTTTTTTTCTTGTTTGGATGAAAACAATCACACTCTTTATGTTGAATGATATTAGAATCAAGATAGATATTATAGTCTTTTTTATTTTTATTTTCTGTTGAAATAATCTAATCTAATTTAAATCATAATGGTGGAGGAAAAGAAGGAGAGGGTGGGCAGAGTGAGTGAAGGAGGGTTTATAGATTTGATCCGAATCGATTCAAAATTTTTGAAAGGATAAAGTTGATATTTAAAAAAAAATACCTCAGGTAAGAATAATTATGAGGCCTATATGATAAACAAAAAAATATGGTGAGCTTTATTTAGTAAATTACTTAAAATATTTTAAATAATCGAAAAAAATCTGGATGCTTTTGCTGTACTTAAAACGATTTAATCATCAGAATAGAATATGTCCCCAAACGTTACTAATTATTATATCTAAGAGATTATTGTGAAATTACATGTAATACACATATATACATCTTCTTTTTATGCTGGACATCTTAATCATCATATTTTATTGATTATACTATTTGGCTACACATCATTTTTTTTTCCCTCTTCTCTTTTCTAGAAATCGGTTTGTAAGCATATGATTTTAATGAATTAGTTGTCAACTTTTTATTGCTAGGATCATGAATGACAGGGGGGTGAATTAGTGTTATTGTAAACTTTCGACGATTTTAAAAAATTACATTCGATAAGGCCCGCAGTGGAAATGCATTTAAACTTGAAAATATTCGTAAGAGTACATGCAAAAGTAGTAGACAGCTAAATAAGAAGGCAATGAAGGTAAATAGCAAAAGAAAAGAGCACATAAGATTTATAGTGGTTTGGTCGTCGTGACTTACGTCCACTTTCGGTTCCTCCTTCGTCGAGGCCATCGACTTCTACTATCGATCTTCTTTCAATGGACGAAGATCAATTACCTTCTTACAATACTTTTTCATTTTTACAGGTTTAGGAGATAACCTTTACAAGTCTCACACCTATCTTAGAATGATCACAAATTTTAAGGAAGAGGACACCTTGTTAGGACCGGAGTGGCACTAAGAGGGGGGGGTGAATTAGTGCAGCGGATTAAAACGTCGGTTTTGGATAAATCTTTCTCACGATAAAAAATCGAACTCGGAAAGCTTAACTTGAATGCGTATTCATGAAGATGTGCAGCAAAGGTAATAAAGTAAGTATGAAAGTTTGCAGTAAGATAAGCAGCAACAAATAGATGCAAACCAGAGAAGACGGTAGTTTATAGTGGTTCGGTCAATCGTGACCTACATCCACTCCTCCGATTCCTCTTTCGTCGAGGCCACCGGCATCCACTAATGATCCTCCTTTACTAGGCGAAGATCAACCTCCTTCTTACACCCCTCTTACAACCTTTTACAAGTGGTTAACACTCTTACAAAGATTTCAATGAAAAGAAAGGAGGTGAACACTAAAGCTATTGAAAACAAGACTTTTCCTAAAGCTTCTCTCAACTTCTAACTTCTCAAAAGGTTGCTATCTCAGCTGAGATTTGAGGGGTCTTTATAGGCCTCAAGAGGATTCAAATTTAGGCTCCAAAAATTTGAATTCTCTTAGGTTCCCGATGCTGGAGGTGCCACCGCCCAGCCAGGAGGTGCCACCGCCCAGCTCTCAGCCTCTGGGCGGTGCCACCGCCTAGTGTAGGCGGTGCCACCGCCTACCCTAATTCAGCTCACTGGTTGGGCTCCAAAATTGGCCCAAACCAGTCCGAACTTGGGCCAAATTGGCCCCTACTTGGATCATAGGATTAACACCTAATCCTAGCCCTAATTAACGTGCTAACTACAATTTTAAAGACATTTTCTAAGCTATTACAAAGTCCATAAGTCAAGACTTCTTCCGACGAGCTTTCGGCGAACTTCCGGCGGTCTTCCGATAAACTCTCGGAAACCATTCTGCGGACTCCCGACAAGCTCGTAGACTTCACGATTTGATCTTGGCGAGTTCCGACGAGCTTCTTCGGCAAGCTCCGATCTTTCTCGGTGAGCTCCGCGAACTTCTAACGAACCTTTCGGCGAGCTTCCGAAAAACCCTTCGGCAAGCTCCCTACTCATTCTCGGCTAGTTCCGACAGCATTCCCGACGAACCTTCGGACTTCCGTCGAACTCTCGAACTCCCAACGAATCCTTCGTGCTTGACTCCAGCACTTTGTTTCGCTTTATGTCTTCATCGTTATCATAGTTAATCCTGCACACACAAGACAAAACTCTACTCCGATCTAGACAATTATTACAACGCGAATTGACATTCTGTTGCCCGGCACGTCATTGGTTGGCGCTTCGTCCGATTCTTCAGCGCATCGTCCTCTCTTATGGCTT
>LVTN01000741.1:111582-136798 GCA_001649415.1 Musa itinerans
GACCTCCGCAACCCCGATATCCTTGGCACAATTCCGCTCTCCTTGGCCCGATGCCCGATGTCCGAAGCCTTCTGCCGTCCAATATCCTGACGTGATCTCCTCCGGTACAACGTCAATTCCTCCTGCGTCAACTATCTAATCCTGATCGAGTAGACCTGCATCACTCAAAATGCAGTTAAACATCTAAACACAATCAATTAGTTTCATCATCAAAATCCGAGATTCAACACACCTAACACTTTTTCATGACTTTTACAACTTAGAATCTCAAAGCTTTTTGTTCACTTTTCATACTTTGTCAAGCAGGAAAGTGTGGGATATTTATAAGCCCTAAATAGCTTAAAAAATAGAGCAAAAAAGTATCTCAATCCTAAGTTTCTAGGGTACTGGCGGTACCATCGCTTGCTCCCCTAACAACTAGTGGTACTACCACCACTGGGTATCGCTAGTACTGGATGGTACCACAGCTTGCTCCCATGACAACTGATGGTACTACTACTAGTTTGAGCGGTATGACTACTTGACAAAACCTCAGAGCCTAGGCTCTAGCGGTACCACCGCTTGACATCATTAACTATCGATGGTACCACTGCCTAGTTTGGGCGGTATCACTATCTAGACAAGTTTTGGGAGATCGAGTCTCAAGCGGTTCCATTGTCAGCCTTGGCGGTGCCACCGCCTGACGTAGCTCTAGGTCACTAAATGAGTCAAACAATAGGCCCAATTTAACCATAATTAAGGCCCAATTGGCCCCTATTTGAGTTAGTAGGATTCTCCCAAAACTAACTCAAATTAAGATCTAACTATGATAATTAAGGCTTAAACAATTACAATACAAGCAATCTCAATTGTTTGACATATCGTTTGTTCATTTGAATTCTAAGTGAACTTTTGGTGAACTTCTTACAAACTCATCGTCCGAACCTTCAACGTATCGCCCGATCCATCGGTATGTTGATTCTACAACATCTGATCTTAGTGCAACGTCTGATTCTTCCGACCTGATGCTTATTTTTTGACTCCGGTCCAACGTCGAATTCTTCTTGCTTTAATTGTTTTGCCTTTTCATGATCGTGGTTAGTCTTATATCACTTTTTTCAAAACATAAATTAGATCGTAAACTCATTAATTGATTTCATCATCAAAATCTGAGATTAAATAATCTCCCCTTTTTTGATAATGACATCCAATTGATGATGGAGTTAACCATATTAAAAGAAAGCAAACTTAAATTCAAAAGAAATAATAGTCTTTGAATTCAAGTGAAACAATTTTGATCATATATAACATATCATATCAAAATTTCATACTTTATGCATCATTATTTAAATATAGTTTCAAGTTATCAAGGTATAACATGCATAATTTCAAATAATTACAAATCATCATTAATTTTTGCATGATACCAAAATAATAAATTTTCAAATCATCATTACTTAGGGTATGCATGATACCAAAACATGAAACGTTTCAAATCATCATTACTTCTCTCTCTTTGTCATCAACAAAAAGGAGAAAAGTACAACTAGTATGTTTTTGAAATATAATTTCAAATCATTGCATAATTTTAAGTTTTTGAAACATCATTGCATATATTATCACTTTAGAATATGCAAACTAGCAAGTTTTAGAGATGTGAATGTTAGCAATATTTGCTTCTACTTGTGCAAGCTATTAATTCTCTATTGAGATGTGCAAGTTTGCAAGTTTTACTTTTTAAGATGGGCAAACTAACACTTTGCTTCTCTTGAAATATGCGAGATAACACTTCTCTTTCTCTCCTTTGTCATTATATAAAAAAAAGAAGAGAGGATGAATTCAATGGTGTACAAATTTCAATCATCACATGAACAAATGGAAGATCAAGTCATAAATCCGATAGACCATGAATCAAAGCTCTACTTTTACAAATAGAAAAAGGAAGGATTCATGATCATCACATGAAAAATAAAAGAATAAAAGATCAAATTATGAATATCAAAAGTGCATGAATCAAATCTCTTCTTTTTTAAATAGTAAAAAGAAGGAATGATAGGAAACAATCTCGATTTAAAAAGAAAACCCAAGTTACGAAAAATAAAAAAATCCAAAAAATGTATAAGAGAAATTCGTGCATTATGAAGATTTAACATGCCTAATTATCTTCTGATAAAATCAAATTATTCCTCATTTAATGGTTTTGTAAAAATATCAACTAATTAATGTTTTGTATCAATAAATTCTAGAGATATATCATGGTTATTAATATGATCTCTAATAAAATGATGCATAATATCAATATGTTTAGTTCTCGAGTGTTGAATGAAATTTTTTGTTAAACAAATAACACTAGTATTATCATATTTTATAAGAATATTTTTTAAATAAAATTTATAATCTTCTAAAGTATTTTTCATTCAAATAACTTGTGCACAACATGCACATATTGCTACATATTCAGTCTCGATTGTAGATAATACAATCGAATTTTGTTTCTTGGAAGACCAAGAAACAAGTGAATGACCTAAGAGTTGACATGTTCTAGATGTAGATTTTCTATCTATTCTACACCCACCAAAGTTAGCATCGGCATAAGTAATTAATTTAAATTTTTTATATTTTGGATATTATAATCCTAGATTAGGAGTTCGTTTAAGGTATCTAAAAATCCTTTTAATAGTTTTAAAGTGAGATTGCTTGGGATTAGATTGAAATCTAGCATAAACTCCAACACTAAACATAATATTAGGTCTAATTGCTGTTAAATCTTAGATTTTGATGATGAAACCAATAGCATTTATGATTTAATTTTCATTTTGAGTGATGTAGGACTAGCTTTGATCATGAAGAGACAATTAAAGCAGGAAGAATCAATGTTGGGATGGAGTGAAACATGTTAGAAAACTAGATGTCAAGCCATAGGATCGATCGACGTGTTGGCGGAAGGCTTCGTGCCATGAATTTGGGCATCGGGCCTAGAAGAGCGAACATTGCGCCAAGGAGATCGGAGTTGCAGAGGTCAATATGCCGATTAGGCAAAAGGCTGCAAAAGAGGATGATGCACCGAAGGCTGCAAATGAATGGAATGATTTGGAGAAGAAAACTTTTTCCTTAATTGCAAAAGTTATGAATGTTTTATTTTGCGCCTTAGACAAAAATAAATTTAATCATGTTTCTATTTGTGAAATTGTGCATGACATTTGGCACACTCTTGAAATCGCACATGAAGGCACTAGTAGAGCTAAAGATTTGAAAATATTCTTTTGATGCATGATTTTGAATTGTTTCGTATGAAACCAAGTGAAACTATTGTTGACATGTACACTAGTTTTACATATATCGTCAATAGTTTAAAAGCTCTTGGCAAATATTTTTCGAATCTTGAACTTGTTAGTAAAGTTTTATGATCTCTTTCTAAAAATTGAGATTTGAAAGTAACGATAATATAAGAATCAAAGAACTTGAACCATTTTCCGATTGAAGAACTTATTGGGTCTTTGATAACCTAAGAAATGACGTACAAGGCAAATGATGAACTTGATGAACATGAGAATAACCTTCTAAAGAATAGGAAGGATTTAACACTTAGAACTTAAGAAGACCACTCGAGTGAAAGCTCAAGTGATGATAACTTTGAACTCTTAATAATAAAGCTTAAAAAGTTCATGAAACAAGAATCAAAGAATAAAAATAAACTTAAAAAGAACACAACTACTTGCTATGAACGCAAGAAGTTGGGGCACTCTAAAGATGAGTATATAAAACAGAAGAAGAAGTTGCCAAAGAAGAAGGAAGCACTCAAGGACAAATCAAGCGCATCCAAAGACGAGAGGCAAACCAACAAAGATGAGGTGGCCTTTTACAATGAGGTATGTAACTTATCCGAAATGTATTTACATTACCATGAAATTACTTAGTGCTTTCATGCTTTGATGAATTAGTTTTAAATATATATATATATATATATATATTATCATGACAATTACATGTTTTATGATAAAGGAATAAAAATATTAAAATTAAATGTAATGCTCATATACCAAATAAGATTAATTTTATACATATTTTAAGAAGCAATAGTGTGTATCTTGATAATTTTCATATTACTTTTTGATTATAAATGATGTTGCATGACTTTTGTATGGAAGACTAAGCATGAAGAGTTAGATTCACTTAATCATTTTGATTGAAAATACATTACTGTAAAAAAATAAAATGATTTTGATTGAAAATACTTTATGATTAATGAAATCATGCATGATGATTTAATTATGCATGATGATTTGAAGTAATAATGATTTTTGTGATTCATGATTTATTGATCTTGATGATTTCTATGATGAAATTTGCTCTTTCAGTTTTAAACGATGATGCATGTTTTGATTTGGCATAAAAAACTTGGGCATGCTTATATGAAATTAAATCACTTAAATTGAAACAAAAAGGGGAGAATGCATGTTTTTTGAAAAGATCTCTAAAGCTTTTCAAATTTTCAACAAGTAATTCTTAGTAATGAATCTATTTTATGTTATCTCTTGAATTAAGAAAAGTGATTTTGATGATAAATTTGGAGTTGACAAATTGAATTTGATGAAAATTTTCTAACTAAATCATGAACTTTTTTTTTTATTTCTCTACTTGAGCTATCTTTTATGAGAATCAAAATATTTTCTATCTTTGATGATTCCTCCTTATTAGGATCGAGTTAGCACTAAGAGGGGTGAATTAGTGCTTTTGTTAAAAACATCGATTTTAAAAATTTTTCGTTCGATGAAAAATCATATCGAAAAAATGTTAACTTGAAAGCATACAGAAGCATAGTGAATAAGTAAATAAAACAGTTTGCAATGAAAGTAAAGAACTTAAAATAAATGTAAACCGAGTTTTATAGTGGTTCGGTCGTCGTGACCTACATCCACTCCCGATTCCTCTTATGTTAAGGCCACTAGCATTCACTAATGGTCTTCCTTCAATAGGCGAAGACCAACTACCCTTACAACTCTATTCTCCTTTTAACAGGCTCAGGAGAGAACCTTTACACCCCACTTACTCTTCTCTTAAACAGAAATTAACACTTAAACTAGAGGAGGAGAACTCTCATAAGATTACAATAGAATTTTTCTTTACTTTTGTTTTTAGTTCTTGTGTCATATGAGCAGGGATGAGAGGGGTATTTATAGGCCCCAAATGGATTCAAAATTGGAGCCTAAAAGTGTCTCATCTCTAGTTTTTGGGGTATTAGTGATACCATCACCTAGGCTAGGCAGTACTACCGCCTGCAGCATTAACACTAGGCGGTATCATTGCCCAGTCTAGTGGTACCACCACCTGACACAGTCTAGGAGACTGTGAGGTACCGTCTAGACTAGCGGTACCACCGCCTTACATTGGGTGGTATCACCGCTCAGTTTGGTGGTACTATCGCCTAACGCAGTCTTGGAGATTATGTCTCAAAGACTAAGCCACTAGCAGTGCCACCGCTTGACCTAACTTTTGGGTCACTGAATGAGTCTTTCTCTTGGCCCAAAATAGCCCTACTTTGGGCCTAATTGGCCCCTAATTGAGTTGGCCTAATTACATTCTAAACCAACCTAATTATAACTAAAAATACTTCGATCTAGATAATTATTACAAAGCATTAACCACATATTATTCGACATGTCATTAGTTCATCAGTGCTTTGTCCAATCCTTCAGCGCATCTCTTTTGTAGCCGTTTGCCCAATCGGCATGTTGACCTCCCCAACTCCAATTCTCCTTGGCGCAATGTCCGCTCTTCGAGGCCCGATGCTCGAGCTCATGGTACGAAGTCTTCTGCCAACATATCGACCGATCCTCCAACTCAACGTCCAATCTTCTGACATGTTCTACTCCTACCCAACATTGATTCTTCTTGATTTAATTGTCTTTCCTGATCGAAGCTAGTCCTGCGTCACCGAAAATATGATTAGATCATAACATTATAAATTGCTTTCATTATCAAAATTTGAGATTCAATAATCTCCCCCTTTTTGATGATGAAAACCAATTGATGACGGAGTTTAACTAAACTCCCCCTATCAATATGCCATATTGATATAACCTTTAAGTTCAGAAAATCATGCAATGTTTCAAAATATAAAAATACATCATACCATATATGATTTAAATCATTATCATTACTTCTCCCCGTTTGTTATCAACAAAAAGGAGAAGTGCATCAAGCAAGTTTTTGATATATACAAGTTTTACAACATGAAAGCTAGCAACAATTTTGAGTTATGCAAGTTTGCAAATTTAGTTTCTTTTTTGAGATATGCAAGTTTGTAAGTTTTGCTTCTTGAGATAGGTAAGATAGAACTTTTGTTTCTCTTGAGATTGTAAGCTAGCAATTCTTGGTGATGTTCAAGATAGTAAGTTCTTTCTTCTTTTTTGAGAAGTGCAAGCTAGCAATTTTTCTCCCCCTTTGTCATTGTTAAAAAGAAGGGAAGAACACAATGTTGTAATTATTTTCCTTTTACATCAATTTTTAAATCATGATAAAGATAAAGTATCAATCTTATTTCAATATGGCATATTGAAATAAGGTATCATTTCAGAAAATGATAGTTGTTGACTTTCACTTCATTTCATCAAAAAATCATAAGTATTGCATGCATCATTCCAAATCATAAATATTTTAAATCATGATGGTATCAAAATATCAAATTACATTACATCCTACCATGCATGATCATAACTTCTCATTTGTATGCATCAACATAATATCATGAGTATTTTATGCATAATTTTATATCATCACACGAAGAATATCAAGAAAAATTAATTGGGCGATGAGATATATACTTCATGAATACAAGGGAGTCATGAACCAAATTTCAATTGTGAATATAAAAAAATCAAGAGAAAAATTATGATTCATTTTGGATGACTCAAATAACGAAAAGAAGAATCATAGTAAATGATCTTGGTTCAAAAAAAAATCTCATGTTATAATTCCAAGAATTCACAAGAAAAATCATGATTCATTTAAATAATTCTCCTTTTTAGTAAATAGCAAAAATAACCATGAAAGTTCAAAAATAAGATCTTGATTCATAGAAAGATCTCAAGTATCAAATATCGATAAATTAAGATCATGATTTAGATAAAAAAATAAATCTCAATCTATAAAATTTTCTTGTAAGAAATGCCAAGTCATCATCATTATCACTTTGGACATGATACCAAATCAATAAATTTTCAAATCAACATTACTTGGGTATGCATGATACCAAAACATGGTTTCAAGTCTTTAATGTATAATATGTATAATTTCAAACCATTACAAACCATTATCAATGCTATAGTTTTTTGCATAAGTCTCTTCTTTAGTAAATGGTAAGAAGGAATTATCAAAGATAGAAAATATTTTGATTCTCATAAAAGATAGCTCAAGTAGAAAAATCAAAAGAAAGTTCATGATTCAGTTAGAAAATTTTCATTCAAATTCAATTTGTCAACTCCAAACTTATCATCAAAATCACTTTTCTTAATCCAGGAGATAATATAAAATAGATTCATCACTAAGAATTACTTGTTGAAAAATTGAAAAGCTTTAGAGATATTTTTAAGAAACATGCATTCTCCAATTTTTGTTCAATTTAAGTGATTTGATTTCATATAAGCATGTCCAAGTTTTTTATGCCAAATCAAAATATGCATCATCGTTTAAAATCGAAAGAGCAAATTTCATCATATAAATAATCAAGATCAATAAATCATAAATCATAAACATCATTATTACTTCAAATCATCATGCATAATTAAATCATCAAGTATGATTTCATTAAACATAAAGCATTTTTAATCAAAATCATTTTATTTTTTTGTAGTAATGCATTTTCAATCAAAATGATTAGGTGAATCTAACTCTTCATGCTTAGTCTTCCTAACAAAAGCCATGTATCATCATTTATAATTAAAAAGTAATATGGAAATCATCAAGATATATATTATTGCTTCTTAAAACATGCATAGAATTAATCTTATTTGGTGTACAAGCATTAAATTTAATTTTAATATTATTATTTCTTTATCATAAAACATGTAATTGTCATGATAAAATATATATATATTTAAAACTAATTCATCAAAGCATGAAAGCACTAAGTAATTTTATGGTAAAGTAAAAACGTTTCGAGTGAGTTACATACCTTATTGTGAAAAGCCACCTAATCTTTGTTGGTTTGCTCCTCATCTTCGGATGCGCTTGATTCATCCTTGAGTGCTTCCTTCTTCTTTGGCAACTTCTTCTTCAGTTTTATATATTCATATTTGGAGTGCCCTAACTTTTTGCATTCATAGCAAGTAGTTGTATTCTTTTTAAGTTTGTTTTTATTCTTTGATTCTTGTTTCATGAACATTTTAAGCTTTATTGTTAAGAGTTTAAAGTCATCAACACTTGAGCATTTGCTCGAGTAGTCTTCTTGAGTTCTAAGTGTCAAATCCTTCTTGTTTTTTGAAAGATTGTTCTCATATTCATCAAGTTCATCATGTGCCTTGCAAATTATTTCATAGGTCATCAAAGACCTAATAAGTTCTTCAATCGGAAAAAGGTCCAAGTTCTATGATTCTTGAATAGATATTACTTTAGGATCCCAATTTTTAGGAAGATATCATAAAATTTTATTCACAAGTTCAAGGTTAGAAAAACTTTTACCAAGTGCTTTTAAACTATTGATGATATCTGTAAAATGGGTGTACATGTCAACAATAGTTTCACTCAGCTTCATTCGAAATAATTTAAAATCATGCATCAAAAGATTAATTTTGAATCTTTAACTCTACAAGTGCCTTCATGTGTGATTTCAAGAGTGTGCCAAATCTCATAAGCCATTTCACAAATAGAAACTCGATTAAATTCATTTTTATCCAAAGCACAAAATAAAGTATTCACAGCTTTGGCATTCAAAGAGAAAGTCTTCTTCTCCAAATCATTCCAATCGTTCATTGGAAGAGGACTTTTGAAATCCATTTTCAATTATATTCTATAAATTAAAATATAAAGAAAGTAAAAAAACTCTCATTCGAGTTTTCCAATATGTATAGTCCATCCCATTGAACATAGGAGGACGAATGAGAGAATGACCCTCTTAAAATCCAATAAAATTTATTTTTCTTGAGTGTTAAACCAAATGAGAAAAACATGGCTCTGATACCAATTGTTAGGATCGAGTTGGCACTAAGAGGGGGGGGGGGGGGGGAGTAGTGCTTTCGTTAAAAACGTCGGTTTTAAAAAACTTTCGTTCGATGAAACAATGTATCGGAAATATGTTAACTTGAAAGCATACAGAAGCATAGTGAATAAGTAAATAAAGCAGTTTACAATGAAAATAAAAAGCTTAAAGTAAATATAAATTGAGTTTTATAGTGGTTCGGTCATCGTGACCTACAACCACTCCCGATTCCTCTTCTGTCGAGACCACCGGCATTCACTAACGGTCTTCCTTCAATGGGCAAAGACCAACTACCCTTACAACTCTATTCTCCTTTTGATAAGCTCGGGAGAGAACCTTTACACCCCCACTTACTCCTCTCTTAAACAGAAATTAACACTTAGACTAGAGGAGGAGAATTCTCACAAGATTACAATAGAATTTTCCCTTGTTTTTATTTTTAGTTCTTAAGTTATCTGAGCAGGGATGAGAGGAGTATTTATGGGCCTCAAATGGATTCAAACTTAGAGCCTAAAAGTCTCTCATCCTTGGTTTTTGGGGTACTGACAATATCACCGTATGTGTTAGGCGGGACTATCGCTTGCAGCACTGACAATGGGTGGTACCACCGCTTGACACAGTTTAAGAGACTATATCTGGGTGGTACCACTGCCTAACACTAGGTGGTACCACCGCCTAACACTAGGTGGTACCACCGCCTAGTCTGGCGGTACCACCGCCCAGTCTGGCGGTACTACCGCCTGACATAGTCTTGGAGACTGTCTCAGAGATTGAGCCACTACCGATGCTACCGCTTGGATCGATAGTGCCACCGCCTGACCAAACTTTTGGGTCATTGAATGGGCCTTTATTTTGGCCCAAAACAATCACACTTTAGGCCTAGTTGGCCCCTAATTTAGTTGGCCTAATTATATTCTAAACCAACCCAATTATAATTAAAACTACTTCGATTTAGATAATTATTATAAAGCATTAATCACATGTTGTCTAGCATGTCATTGGTTTATTGGTGTTTCATCTAATCCTTCGGCGTATCATCCTCTTTTGCAGCCTTTTGCCCAATTGTTATGTGGACCTCTGTAACTCCGATCTCCTTGGCGTAATCTCCGCTCTTCTTGGCCTAATGCCCGAACTCATGGCACGAAGCCTTTTGTCGACACGTCGATCGATCCTCTGGCTCGATGTCCAATCTTTTCACATGTTCCCCTCTAAACCAACATTGATTCTTCCTACTTTAATTATCTTTCCTAATTGATGCTAGTCCTACGTTACTAAAAATGCAGATTAGATCATAATATTATTAATTGGTTTCATCATCAAAATCCGAGATTCAACACTTCTTACCATTTACTAAAGAAGAGACTTATGCAAACAAACTATGACCTTGATAATGATTTGTAATGATTTGAAATTATACATGTTATACATTGGAGACTTGAAACCATGTTTTGGTATCATGCATACCTAAGTAATGTTGATTTGAAAATTTATTGATTTGGTATCATGTCCAAAGTGATAATGATGATGACTTGACATTTCTTACAAGAAAATTTTATGGATTGAGATTTATTTTTTTAATCCAAATCATGATATTGATTTCTTAATATTTGATACTTGAGATCTTTCTATAAATCAAGATCTTATTTTTGAACTACTATAGTTCTTTTTGCTATTTACTAAAAAGGAGAATTATTTAAATAAATCATGATTTTTCTTGTGAATTCTTGGAATTATAACATAAGATTTTTTATGAATCAAGATCATTTACTATGATTCTTCTTTTCGCTATTTGAGGCATCCAAAAGAATCATAATTTTTCACTTGATTTTTTGATATTCATAATTTAAAATTTGGTTCATGATTCCCTTATATTCATGAAGTATATATGTCATCACCCAATTAAATTTTCTTGATATTCTTCATGTGATGATATGAAATTATGTATGAAATACTCATGATATTATGTTGATGCATACAAATAAGAAGTTATGATCATGCATGGTAGGATGTAATGTAATTTGACATTTTGATATCATCATGATTTGAAATATTTATGATTTGGAATGATGCATGCAATACTAATGATTTTTTGATGACATGATGTGAAAGTCAACAACTATCATTTTATGAAATGATACCTTATTTCAATATGTCATATTGAAACAAGATTGATACTTTATCTTTGTCATGATTTGGAAATTGATATAAAGGGAAAAAAATTATAACATTATATTCTTCCCTTCTTTTTGACAATGACAAAGGGGGAGAAAAATTGCTAGCTTGCATATTTCAAAGGGAAGCAAAGAACTTGCTAGCTTGTACATTTCAAGAATAGCAAAAATTGCTAACTTGCACATTGCAAAAGAAAAGCAAATATTGCTAAACTTGCACACCTCTAAAACTTGCTAGTTTGTATTTCTAAAGTGATGAAAAATTTGCTAAATTACTATCTTGCATATCTCAAAATTGATAGTTGCACTTCTCCTTTTCGTTGATGATAAAGGGGGAGAAGATATGATGATGATGTATAAGTTATGATGATAATCATGCATGGGATGATGTATTTAGATGCTTTGATTATGCATGATTTTATATTGCATGCAATGATATGATTGGTTCCTTAGATATTTTGATTATGCATGATTTTATATTGCATGCAATGCAATGATATGATTGGTTCCTTCAATATTCATGTTGCATGCAATGGTAAAATACTTATAATTATCTGAATTCAAAGTTTCTATCAATACAACAAATTGATAGGGGGAGTTTAGTTAAACTCCATCATCAATTTGTTGTCATCATCAAAAAGGAGGAGATTGTTGAATCTCGAATTTTGATAATGAAACCAATTGATAGTGTTTATGATTTAATCTATGTTTTGAGTGACACAGGACTAGCTTCGATCATGAAGAGACAATTAAAGCAGGAAGAATTAGTGTTGGGCTGGAATGGAACATGTTAGAAGATTGGACGTCGAGCTGGAGGATCGATCGACGTGTCGGCAGAAGGCTTCGTGCCAAGAGTTTGGGCATCGAGCCTAGAAGAGCGGACATTGCGCCAGGGAGATCAGAGTTGCAGAGGTCAACATACTGATTGGGCAAAAGGCCATAAAAGAGGACGATGCACCGAAGGATTGGACAAAGCGCCGATGAACCAATGACATGTCGGACAATATATAATTAATGCTTTGTAATAATTATATAGATCGAAATTGTTTTAGTTGTAATTGGGTTGGTTTAGAATGTAATTAGGCCAACTCAATTAGAGGCCAATTGGGCCTATGTTGGGGTTATTTTAGGTCAAGAGAAAGGCACATTCAGTGACACAAAAGTTGGATCTGGTGGTGGCACCACCAGAGGCTCAATCTCCAAGACATAGTCTCCGAGGCTATGTCAAGTGGTAGTACCGCCAAACTGGGTGGTGGTACTGCTTAGACACAGTAATTAGGGGCCAATTGGGTGGTGGTACCGCCAAACTGGGTTGGTTTAGAATGTAATTAGGCCAATTCAATTAGGAGCCAATTGGGCCTATGTTGGGGTTATTTTAGGTCAAGAGAAAGACACATTTAGTGACACAAAAGTTGGGTCTGGTGGTGGCACCACTAGAGGCTCAATCTCCACGACATAGTCTTTGAGACCGTGTCAAGTGGTAGTACCGCCAAACTAGGTGGTGGTACTGCCTAGTGTCAAGCGGTGGTACTACTAGTCTAGGTGGTGGTACCACCTAGACACAGTCTCCTAAACTATGTCAGGTGGTGGTACTGCTAGATTGGGTGATGGTACCACCCAATGTCAATGTTGCAAGTGGTGGTACCACCCAGCACAAGCAGTGGTACTGCCAGGACTCGGGAAACCTAGGGTGAGGCCCTTTTTGACTCTATTTTTGAAGTCATTTGGGATCTATAAATACTCCAGCTATTCCTGCATGGAGTGCATGAAATTGAGTTGAAAGAGGGGAAAGAATACTTGAGAAAAATTGTATAATTTCTCTTAGTATTTAGAGTCCCTTCTTCCTAGTATTTAGAAAGTTCTTCTAAAGGGAGAAGTGAGGTCTAAGAAAGAGAGGTTATAAAGGTTCTCTCCTAAGCCTATCAAAAGGAGAATGAGTTATAAGGGTAATTGATCTTCGCCCGTTGAAAGAAGATCGGTAGTGAAAGCCAATGGCCTCGAGTGAAGAGGAATCGAGAGTGGATGTAGGTCATAATGATTGAATCATTATAAAACTTGGTTTGTATTTACTTTAAGCTCTTTACTTTCATTATAAACTGCTTTACTCACTACTTTTACTATGCTTATGAATGTTTTTAAAGTTAAACACTCCTTGATATGATTTTATCGTATGAAGATTTATGAATCGACGTGTTTTTACAAAAGCACTAATTCCCCCCCCCCCCGTCCCCCTGTTAGTGCCAACTCGATCGTAATAATTGCTATGAGGTATAGTAAACTACATACCCCTATAAAATTTTTGATTAAAACATTCTCCATCAATGTCCATATCTAATTTTATAGAAGTGCTTATTGGTGTATTAATAGCCTTAACACTATCTATATTAAATCGTTTTAATAGATTTAAAGCATACTTAATTTGACTAACAGAGGTTCCATCACTAAGTTGCTTAATTTATAATTCTTTGAAAAAAGTTAATTCACCCATTAAACTCATTTCGAATTCTTGGCTCATACTATTGACAAAAGATTCATATAAAGACTCATATGTAGAACCAAAAATAATATCATCAACATAAATTTGAACAATAAGAAAATTATTTTTAAAATATTTAATAAACAATATGGTTTTGACCTTGTCTTTCAAGAAATCATTCTTAATTAAAAAAGAACTAAGTCTCTCATACCAAGCCCTTGGGGCTTATTTCAATCTATAGAGAGCCTTAAATAACTTAAAGACATGATTTGAAAAAATAACATTCTCAAATCCGGGTGGTTGTTCAACATAAACTTCTTAAAAAATAAAGCCATTAAAAAAAGTACTTTTAACATCCATTTGAAATAACTTAAAATTATTACAACTAGTATAGGCAAGGAGTATCATTATGGCTTCTAATCTTACCACAAGAGCGAATGTTTCTTCATACCCAATACCTTCTTCTTAGTTAAAATCTTTGGCCACTAATCTAGCCTTGTTTTGAACCATGATACCAAGTTTATCTTTCTTGTTTCTAAAGACCCATTTAGTACCAATTACAAGATGGTCACTAGGTCTAGGAACATACTTCCACACCTCATTTCTCTTAAATTGATTTAACTCCTCATGTATTGTAAATTTTAGAGCTTTGTCAATGCATTTCGATTCAATTTGAGACAAAAACATTCGCATAAAATTTGTTGAAAGAAGAACGAGTTTGAATACTTTTTGATGTATCTCCAATGATTAACTCCTTAGGATAAGCATCTACATACTTTCATTTCTTGAGTAAGAATTCTTTGGAGGTAGATGCATCCAAATTGCGAGGGAGAGGAGAATTTTTATTCAAATTCAAAGTATTAAAATCAAAATCATCATCAAAATTAGTTTTCTAAATTCAAAAATCTTATTAAAAATAACATGGATAGATTCCTCAATAACTAACGTTCTTTTATTGAAAACATGAAAAACTTTAGAAATTGAGAAATATCTAAGAAAGATACCTTCATTTGATTTTTTATCAAAATTTTCTAAGGCATCCTTTTCATTTAAAATAAAGCATTTGCAACCAAAAACTTTGAAATATGAAATATTGGGTCTTTTATTATTCCATAATTCGTAGGGAGTTTTAGATAGAAAAGGTCTTATAAGAGCCTTGTTCATGACATAGCATGTCGTGTTAACGGCTTTAGCCTAAAAATATTTGGGTAGGCTATGTTCGTTTAATATGGTTCTTGCCATCTCTTGCAAACTCCAAGTTTTTCTCTCAACAACTTCATTTTGTTATGAGTTTCTTGGAGTAAAAAAATTATGGTTTATACCCATTTAAATCATAAAAATTTTGAAAGTCATAGTTTTGAAATTTACCACCATGATCACTTCGAATAGAAGAAATCATAAAACCCTTTTCATTTTGAACTAGTTTATACAATTTGAAAAAACATTTAAAGCAATCACTTTTATGTGCCAAGATATATGTCCAAGTATATCTACTATAATCATCAACTATTATAAAAACATATTTACTACCTCTTAGACTTGTGATATCAATTGGTCCGAATAAATCCATATAGATTAATTATAGTGGTCTAGAGGTGCTTATTTGATTTTTAGATTTAAAGCTACTTTTTCTTTGTTTATCTAGTTGCCATGCATCACAAACTTTGTCTTTGACAAATTTGATGCTAGGCATTCCTCTTATGAGTTCTCTAGTTGAAATATGTGAAATTAGTTTCATGCTAGCATGACCTAGTCTTCTATATCAAAGCCATGTATTATCGTTTAAAGTCGAAAAATACATTTCATCACAAAAATCATCAATATTAATAGTATACACATTATTATTTCTTAAGGCAATCATATTTCTATTTTTGTGTACTATTATGCAAGTATTAGATTCAAATTTGATGATATATCTTTTATCACACAATTGACTAATGCTTAGTAGATTATGTTTTAAACCATCTACTAATAACACATCTTCAATTAAGAGGTTTGACTTGTTACCTATGATTCCTTTGCTAATAATTTTTCCCTTGTTGTTGTCTCTGAAGGTGACATATTCTTTATTTTGGCTAGTGAGCTTAGAGAAGTATGTTGGATCTCCAATCATGTGCCTTGAGCATCCACTATTAAGGTACCATCTTTTGCTTTTAGCTTTTGATTGTAATCACATTTACAAGAAATGGGTTTTTTTTATGTACTCATTTAACTTTGGGTCCCTCATAAATAGATCTACCTATCTTGACTATTGGCATTAGGTTATTTATTGTTTCTTTAGGAACCAAACTAATTTGTGTGAGCTATATTTTCTAAATGAATATTTATAGGCAAAATGTCTAATCTACCACAAAAATTATATTTATTTTCATGAGAAATATGTAATGTGGGTATTTTAACAAATAAAGTCAGTTTTTGTTGATGTTGCTATTTACAAAATCGATTCCTACTTTTCTATGTACATGACCTTTGTTAACAAGGATCATGTTTAAAGATTTGTTTTCAATTTCAAATTTTTCTAAAGTTTGTGGTAATACTACATTTTCCTTCTTAAATGAATCTAACTCTTCACACTTAGTGCAAGGAGTTAACAAGCATTTATTATACTCATTTTTTAAAATTTTAATATATTAGAAAGAGAAGAATGCTCTTTTAATAATTTATATTTTTTATCAACTAATTTATATTCATCAAATAAATCATGAAAAGCATTAAGTAATTCATTGTAAGGTAAATGAGTTTCAATTAAATCGCATACCTCGTCATTGAGAGCCATTAGTGCGTAATTTGCCACCTTGCCTTCATTGGTTTGCTCTTCATCTTCGGATGAGCACGATTTGTCCCAAGTTGCCTTGAGTGCTTTCTTCTTCCTTGGCAGCTTCTTCTTCTTTAGTTGAGGACATTCACTTTTGAAGTATCTTGGCTTTTTGCATTTATAGTAGATGATTGTGTCCTTTTTGAGTTCGCTTTTGTTCTTAGTATCTTATTTTACAAAATTTATTTTGTTTCCTCTTATGAATTTTTTAAATTTTCTTGTTAGAAGTGCCAAGCCCTCATCATCACTTGAGCTTTCGCTCGAGTGACCTTCTTTAGTTCTAAGTGCCAATTCCTTCCTGTTCTTTGGAAGGGTGTTCTCATATTCATCATGTACCTTGCATATCATTTCATGGTCATTAAAGACTCGATCAGTTCTTCAAGTGGAATATTGTTCAAATCCTTCTCTTCTTGTATTACCATTACCTTTGGATCCCAACTTTTTAGAAGAGATCTTAGTATTTTATTTATAAGTTCAAGGTTAGAAAAGCTTTTACCAAGTGCTTTTAAACCATTGACGACATCCATAAAACGGGTGTACATATATCCAATGGTTTTGCTTGATTTCATAAAAAACAACTCAAAACTATATACCAAAAGATTAATTTTTGACTATTTAACTCCACTTGTGCCTTTGTGTGTGAGTTTGAGTATATGCCAAATATTATATGTAGTTTCGCATATAGAAACACGATTAAATTCATTTTTATCTAAAGTACAAAACAAAGTATTTATCGCTTTAGCATTCAAAGAAAAAGTCTTCTTCTCCAAATCATTCTATTCGTTTATTGGTTTAGAAGACTTTTGAAAATCACTTTCAATGATATTCCATAAATCAAAGTCCATAGAAAGTAAGAAAATTCTCATACGAGTTTTTCAATATGCGTAGTCTGTCCTATTGAACATAGGAGGACGAGTGATAGAGAAACCATCTTGATTGCTAGCAAAAGTCATCTCTCTTGAGTGTTAAGAAAAATAGAGAGAAACTTGGCTTTGATACCAATTGTTAGGATCGTGAATGACACTAAGAGGGGGGGGGTGAATTAGTGTTATTGTAAACTTTCGACGATTTTAAAAAATTACGTTCGATGAGGCCTATAACGAAAATGCGTTTAAACTTGAAAACATTCATAAGAGTACATGCAAAAGTAGTAGATAGTTAAATAAGAAGGCAATGAAGGTAAACAATAAAAGAAAAGAGAATACCAGATTTATAGTGGTTCGGTCATCATGACCTACGTCCACTCTCGATTCCTCCTTCGTCGAGGCCATCGGCTTCTACTATCAATATTTTTTTAATGGGTGAAGATTAATTACTCTCTTACAACTCTTTCTTATTTTCACAGGTTTAGGAGACATCCTTTACAAGTCTCACACCTCTCTTAGAATGATCGTAAATCTTAAGGAAGAGGAGGACACATAGCACTTTTTCAAGACTTTTACAACTCAAAATCTCAAGGATTTTTGTTCACTTTTCATGCTTTGTCAGAAAGTGTGAGATATTTATAGGCCTCAAATGACTTAAAAATTGGAACTATCGCCTGCTCTCCTGACAACTAGTAGTACTACCATTAGTTTGAGTGGTACAACTACCTAACAGAGCCTTGGAGACTAGGCTCTGATGGTACCATCGCATGACAGGGTAGTACCATTGATTGATAGGACGGTACCATTGCTTGATAGGGTGGTACCACTATTTGATAGTATTAACTGCTGGTGGTACCACCGCCCAAATAAGTTCTGGGAGGCTGAGCCTTAGGCAGTTCCACTGCCAGCCCTAGCGGTGCCATCGCCTGACGTGGCTCCATGTCACTGAATGGGCCAAACAACAGGCTCAATTTAGCCCTGATTAAGGCCCAATTGGTCCCTATTTGAGTTAGTAGGATTACTCCCAAAACTAACTCAAATTAAGACCTAACTATAATAATTAAGGCTTAAACAATTATAATATAAGCAATCTCAATTTTTTGACATATCATTTGTTCATTCGAACTCCCGGCGAACTTCCGATGAACTTCGGACGTATCATCTGAACCTTCAGCGCATCGCCCGATCCATCGGCATGTTAACTCCTACAATATCCGATCTTGGTGCAACATCCAATTCTTCAGACCTGATGCTTGTTTTCTAACTCCGGCCTAATGTCTGATTCTTTTTGCTTCAATTGTTTTGCCTTTTCATGATCGTGATTAATCCTACATCACTTTTATCAAAACATGGATTAGATTATAAACTCATCAATTAATTTCATTATCAAAATCCAATATTGAGATCAATTATATTCAACACCTACCATAACACTTCAACTGTATTAGTGGAGGATAATTAAATCCGTGTACATGTAAATAATAAGATATTGAGATCAAATTCCATTTTTCTTACAAGTGGAATCCAACCCAAAAAACATATATTGCAATCCAGACTAAATGTAATAATCTTTCAAAATATATTATAAACGATGTCAGAATATATTATTTATTATGAGAAATTTTATAGAGATTAAGTTTTCTCATTTATTGAGGAAAGACAACCAGAGTATAAATTAATTAGCTTTTTATGCGACAATACTCGCCTTATGTGAATCAAGTTCAGTTCGAATTAGAATCGAACCAGATTGAAGTGGGAATCGAATACATTTGATAATCAAATTAGAATTTATGATTTCAATTCCAAACTAATAGTTCTAATTATAAACTAGCTAAATATGAAAAAATAAAATGAAAACATAAATAAAGTCTGTAGTATAGCATTTAACTAATTTAGGTGATAAATTTTTTAATAGTTTATCGTAAGATATTTGGCTTTAACTCTGTCTTCACCGTTTATGCTTAAAAAACATAGTTTAGATTGATATAGTAGTTTTATTTTTTCAATTGAGAGTAGTGAGTCAAATCAATATTAGAACTAAATTAATGGTTTTTTAATTTTTGTACTACTATTAAAAAGGATTTTAATGATCCCACAAGCGGCAAGGATTTGATCCAACTAAGTCTATTTCTGCAATTGTTGTAAGTAGGTATCTTGCGAATTAGGGATTCGGGTGATGACCCTACAAAATTACATCATAAGCATACTTACAGATGCCTGATACTTAATTTAGAGGGGGTACTGAGTATTCAAAAATATACTAAAAGAACTTGGATAGAGTTCCTTTCTAGGATATACTAGAGGGAATGTATAGTATGTCACCGTGATCGTTGAACTAATTTGTGATTAATGTTGAGGATGGTTACACAAGTTATTTGGCTCTTATTGGGTCATGGGATTATGTGTTAAACCATCGAGACTGTGGTTATGAGGTAATAATTTATCTTGGTATCGAGACTATCAATTGTTGTCTCAGGCGAATAGATTGCCTTGTTGTTAATCTTGTAGCGATTTTCTCCCAGCACAATATGATTCTTCCTGCTTTAATTGTCTCATCCTGATCGAAGCATCCTACATCACTAAAAACGTAAATAAAATCATAAACACCTATCAATTGGTTTCATCATCAAAATCCGAGATTCAACAATCTCCCCCTTTTTGATGATGACAACTAATTGATGACGGAGTTAACCTTAACTCCCGGAGTTTAAACAAACTCCCCCTATAAATATGCCATATTGATAGACCATTGAATTCAAGCCGAATTTAAGTCATTGCAAATTTCATCATGAATATTTGCAACACGTCATTATGCATAACATGATCATACTTCTCCCCCTTTGTCATCAACAAAAAGGAGAAGTGTAACTTTCAAGTGTTTAAAAATATATTACATTTCAACTCATTACAATATAATATTCAATTTTATCATCATGCAAGTTAGCAAATTTTTACATCAAATTAAAAAATATAAGCTAGCAATATATGAGATGTTCAAGAAAGCAACTTTTGCTTCTTGAAATAGGCAAGTTAGCATTCTTTGCTTCTCTTTTGAGATGAGCAAACTAGCATATTTTTTGCACTCTTCTTGAATTGTGCGAGCTAGCATCTTTTATCTCCTCTTTTGTCATTATCAAAAAGAAGGGAAGACCCTTTATATCAATTTTCAAATTATGACAAAGGTAAAGTATTAATCCTTTTTCAATATGTTTGTGCATCATCCTAGTTTTAAATTAAAACATGCACAATTCCAAAACTTTACATTTGTATCCTTTCTTCATACATTATACAAATAAATTAATCACTATGAGCATATCATAGATGATATTCAAGCATACATGATACATCATTTTGGTAACAAATCCTAGTATTTATCAATATTTTGATTATGATACCAAGCATTCATCATTTAGAGCATTCATGATACACATTATATGTAATACATCATTATAATAAAAGGTATAAGTATTGCATGCATCATTTCAAATAATAAATATTCCATATCATGATGGTGCCAATTTTGTCAAATTACATCCTACCATGCATCATCAAAACTTCTCATTTGCATACATCAAAATAAATTCATGAATATTTCATGCATTCATATCATCACATAAAGAATATCAAGAAGAATTAATTGGGTGATGAAAATTCATGTCCATGAGATCTGAAATAGTTTTAAACTAGTTTTCGGTGACCTAACACAACCCTCCACATTTTTTATCCAAGCTTGGGATCGGCATTGACCTAACGCAATCCTCCTGTTTATAGAGAGTTAAAAAAAAAAAGACTGAAAACCAGCACCCGTAAAATAATATGTACCAAACCATACCAAGCAATATTATAAACTTTGGCTAATACAACTTTTTTCCATGGTCTACTCACCCTGATCTTTTGGCTAGTGCCACGATCCTCGAGCATCATGTTTTATTGATTCACACATCTTAACTAGTATTTTTTTCCTATAGTTTTGATCGCTTTATTCTCCTTGCTTGTTCTATTGTTTTCTTCTTGCTTGTTCATCTATCTTTTTTGTGACAATTCTCTTTTTTTGCTGGCATATTTAGCATAAGAAATACCAATTAGTGTCAAAATATTTTATACTTGAGCATGTCCTATCAACTTAGAGAGTCAAGCAAATCTTATTTACAACTTTTATCCAGCATTCTTAATCATTTTTATTGAGTTTGATGGTTTGTGGCTTATGGAATTAATTATTTAATGACATCAAAAGAATTAATTATTTAATTACATCAAAAGAATTAATTGATGACATAATCTATATGCAAATGGTGCTGTTTGTACAATGCGTAAGCAAATATTGTAGAAACATACAATTACCAAGTTTAAGGATGCCATTTGGTTCGTTATTGGGATTGGAAACTAATTAGGAATGTACTAAAAGTCTGAAACTACAATTCAAGTTGGAAATTGAGATGGTCAATTGCTTGACATATTTGGACTAAAAAAAATTAGTCTCCTTGGCATGCTTGGCTTGTGAACCATGGAACTGAAATTGAAATAAGTACATGTAGACAAGGTTTTTAATCTCATACTGTACGTACGATACGGTACGACGTACCGAGCGGTATGCCTAAATATAGCGAAACCAAAGTGTAAAATCTCCCGATAAATTATACAACACAAATAGATTAAAGGCAAGAAAACACTATCGGATAGTACTGGTGCCATAGTTCAAAATCTTATTTTGAAGACCCTAAACACACTGATAGAAGCAAAAGCCTATAGGAGCAACATTCACCAGGCTTTGGCCATCCAATCCGACCATAAACCCTAATGAAAACCTTAAAAAATCTAAAATAGCAAAGCAAAATCAATCTTGATGCAAATAAACGAATCGGAGAATAACCGAACAAGCAGATATGATAAGAGAAGGTCGAAATCGAAAATAAAACCGATCAAGAAACAATGAATCGACTCCCTAGGCGACGGAAGGATACGATCAATAGAAGGAGTGGGGGCCACGACCACCATAGTCAGATCTGAAGGTGGTGGAGAAGTTAGAGTAGCGGGCGATTCCGAAAACGATAAGATGTCCTAAACTCAGAGAGGATGGTTGTGGGAGGTGGCGGGAGAGGTAGGGTGGAGGAGAAGAGAAACCCTAGAAGATTGAGGAGGAAGTGGGTGTCGCCATAGGAGCGAGGGAGAGAGGGTTCTGTTCTTGATGAGAAGTTAAAATAGCACCCCTACTCTGTGTTAGGATCAATACGGCACTAAGAGGGGGGGGGGGGGGGGGGGGTGAATTAGTGCAACTGTAAAAATTACGTCTTCAAAACTTTTCATTCGATAAAAATCGATTTCGATGAAAACCGTTTCGGAGAGAGGTTAGCTTGAAAGCATTTTTATAAAGATAGCTTGAAGGCATATAGAAGATGCGTAATGGATGTAAAGCAAGTTAAGAGATTTGCAGTAAAGTAAAGTGCTCAAATATAGAAATGCAAACCAGAGAAGAGCATGCCGATTTTATAGTGGTTCGGTCGTCGTGACCTATATCCACTCCACTGATTCCTCTTCCGTTGAGGCCACTGGCATCCACTATCGATCTTCCTTTATAGGCGAAGATCAACCTCCTTCTTACAGCTCTTTCTCTATTTACCGGGTTTAGGAGATAATCCTTACACCCCCACTCACTCCTCTCTCAAACTATTCTAACACTTAGAACTTTGAGAGGAGTTTCACACAAGATTACAGCAGCATTTCACTCTTTTTTACTCTCAATGCTTGTGTGTGTTAACCAGGGATGAGAGGGGTATTTATAGGCTTCAAATTGATTCAAACTTGGAGCCTAAAAACATCTCATCCTGGGTTTTCTAGGTCCGGGCGGTACCATCGCTAGTGTTAGTCTAATAGTGACACAGCATTGGGCGGTACCACCGCTTGACAGAGCTCGGAGACTGAGCTCTGGCGATACCACCGCCTTACAGGGGTGGTACCACCACTGGCAGCATTTGCTACCGATGGTACCACCGCCCAATCTGGGCGGTACCATCGCCTAGACCACCTGGGAGACTAAGTCTCCCAGGCGATGCCACCGTCGGCCCTAGCGGTTCCACTACCGGCCAGGCTTTTAGCATCTTGGTTACGCCTTGAATCCGGCACAAACCAGCCCGACTTCGGGCCTAGTTGGCCCCTAATAGAGTTGATGAGATTACCTCCCAATCCCAACTCCAATTATGTGCTAACTACGATTCTTAAGACATATTCTAAGCTTTCTAGTTCCGGTACGTTAATTGCTCTTCCGGCGAACTTTCGACGAACTCCCGACAATGTTTCGTCGGACTTCCGGCAAGCTCCTGGACTTCACAATGATCTTCTTGGTGAGTTCCAATGAGCTTCTTTGGCAAGCTCCGAGACTTCTTGGCTGGTTCCGACAGAACTTCCGATGAACGTCCGGACTTCCAATGAACTCTCGAACTCCCAACGAAATTGGGTCCTTGACTTCGGGACTTCATTTTGCTTCATGCCTTGCTATCGTAGTTAATCCTGCATATGTAAAACACACTTCGATCTAGAAAATTAATACTAAGAATTAATCATGTTGTCTGACATGTCATTGGTCTCTCGACGCTTTTTTTCAATTCTTCGGCGCATCGTCCTCTCTTGTGGCCTATTGCTCAATCGGCCAATTGACTCCGTAACTCTGATATCCTTGGCACAATATCCGCTCTTCTTGGCTCGATACCCAAATCCATGGCCTGAAGCCTTCTGTCGATATGTCGACCGATCCTCTGGCTCGACGTTCAATCTTCTGACATGTTTTCCCCCGGCACAACATGATTCTTCCTACTTTAATTATCTCATCCTGATCGAAGCATCCTACGCCACTAAAAATGCAGATTAAATCATAAACACTTATCAATTGGGTTCATCATCAAAATCCGAGATTCAACAAAATCATCATCATCACTTGATCTTTCACTCGAGTGGTCTTCTTTGGCTTTAAGTGCTATATCCTTCCCATTCTTTGAAAGATTGTTCTCATGTTCATCATGTACATTGTAAGTCATTTCATAGGTCATTAATGATCCTATGAGCTCTTCAAGAGGAAAATTGTTCAAGTCCTTTACTTCTTCAATAGCAGTTACCTTTGGATCTCAATTTTTTAGAAGAGATCATAAAATTTTATTAACAAATTTAAGATTAATAAAATATTTACTATGAGCTTTCAAACCATTGAAAACATCTGTAAAATGGGTGTACATGTCACCAATGGTTTCATTTGGCTTCATTCGAAATAATCCAAAACTATGTACAAAAGATTAATCTTAGATTCTTTAACTCTATTTGTGCCTTCATGAGTAACTTCAAATGTGTGTCAAATATCATGTGTAATTTCACAAGTTGAAATATAATTAAACTTATTTTTGTCCAAAGCACAAAACAAAGTATTCATAGCTTTATCATTTAAAAAAAAAAATTTCTTCTCAAAATCATTCAATTCATTCATTGGTTCAGAGGGTTTTTGAAAATTAAATTCAATGACATTCCATAAATTAAAATCTATAGAAATTTAAAAATTTCTCATTCGTGTTTTTCAATACATGTAGTTCATCCTATTGAATATAAAAGGATGAGTGATAGAGTGACCCTCTTGATTGATGGAAAAAGCCATATAATATCTCTTGGGTGTTAGACCAATTGAGAGAGCTTGACTATAATACCAACTATTAAAATTGTAAAGGCATTGGGAGG